>WYDI02011897.1:5069-37749 GCA_009867235.2 Psittacus erithacus
TTTTGGCTTTTTATAAAGCTGTGTAGTTCCTGTAGTGGCTTCTTCCCCCCCCCCCCCCCCCCCCCCCCCAATTTGCTTAGATTTGTTAGTTATTTGTCTTGCATTAACATTGCAAATACTTTTACTTTGCAGACAATGACTAGGGACTTCGCTTCCTCACAGTGGAATCTTGCATGACATCACTGCAGTCATTTCAGTTCCACTGTGGAAAACAAAGTCTACAATAGTCTGAGAAACCACTTAAGAGTAAAGGAGACAAACTGCCAAGTATATCAGATCCCTCCCACCTCTACTGCTTCAGAAAGGAACCACCTTACCAACATGTCTACTCTGACCTTGAGAGGAAAAGTCAGCATTCAATACTTCTAAAAATTCAATTTTAGAATACACACATGTAATTGCACACCTAATATAATTCTCAGTTTAACATGAACTTTTTTCCCGTCTGCTCTGTTTTGATTCTATAATCAACATAGACAGCACTTAAAATACTCAGTGGGAAAGCAAAGCAGCTATAAGTTTTCTTACAGAACTGTTTTCTAAAGCAGCCTTGCTATACTAATCTAAACCTGTTTAAGCACTGTAGCAAACAATTAATCTCAAACTCACATTTCAAGTCCTTTCACTGGAAAAAGCTCAGTCCAACTAATGTAACATTACAAGGGATGTAATGAGGTTGGGAGGAGAAGAGAGGATGACATGTCACAGCCTTGACAATAAGCCAAGTCTCAAAGCCAAAGAACTGCTACCCTATTTAAACAAATCCATGTTCTTTCCACGAAGCAAATCCCATACAGGAAAGCATACATCCTTTCTTTTAGCTGAAAAAGCCTAAACCAGCATTCATTCTTATAGCTTCTGCTCTAAGACCGCCGTATCAATGCAGAATTCTAACAATAAAATTTACTGCCCTAAGGTAGACTTTAAAGATGAAAGAACAGCTACACATAAGAGCTAGACACTTAAGCTTTTATAGCTTCATGGGCTGAAAGGTTAGGAATCAAGTTCATAAAAATCCCTAAAGCACTGACTAAGAGTAAAAAGCAATTCTGAGCTTGCCTTGTATCTAAACACTTAAATATCCAAAGTTTTGAAGCTATCTCATATAGGTCAAAAATTCCACATCTCTCAAAACAACCACAACCCAAACCTTGATAACGTGTTCTTGACCTAGTAAACCTGGGTTAGATTGCCGAGTCTTACCTTTCTTCACCAGACTTGACATCAAAACATGCAATTACCTTATACAGGAATAATTTTCTTAAAATACAGAAACATATAGTAGACAATCACTGTATAAACACAAGATGAGAAATCCCTGAAATGATCATCTAATTTGTTGGATCTGTAGGTGGTTCCATTTAACTAAATACGGGCAAATGAAGCTTAATTCACTCTAAATATATAATTTTTAATCTCTGAAACATAGCTGGTTATGTATTCAACTCCCAAACACTAAATTAATGGCTACTGCCAAGTTACTGTTTGTTAGTTACTACTAAAACCCTGAATCACCTGCAAGCTGAACAATACTCTTGGCTATTTCAGTTTTCACAGTATTACAAAAGTATTTCCCAGCATAACCATTGCCACCTGAGTAATGATGAAAATCAGAAAAAAAAGCTTCTGCCATTCACATTCAATAGCTCTGAGAAGAGAGAATAGGAGAGTTTTAGTTTAGGGGCTTCATGCCCTTTTCTTACTAACAACAGTGACTGGAGGCCACATGAGCATTTGGTATTCTTTTATTTTTGTACCAGGAACTGTTCTGAACTTGTCTTCCTAACATTTCATCAGCTTTTTCCTCAGTCTTGGGGATCCTTCCCCTAAATCCAAAAAGGTAAGTGAAGCCATACACAGAGGTAGAAAAAGCCAAACTAAAGGTTCGGGAAGACTTGATTAAACAACTCGGGGGGGAAGGGGAGCCTTATATACCAGGCTTCTCAGATTTTAAACAGTACAAAGACTACTGCACAACAATTTGTCATCTGGCAAAGCTAAGGTGCTGTAGCTTCCAGAATAATGGAGAATGTACTCAGGTTACCAGGCAAATATTTGTTCCTTTGGAACACAATTCACTCTTTAATCTAGATTTCAGGGGATAGAAAAACTGAGTTTGTTTGTAACTGCTTCTCTCTTTGACTTTCTGCAAAGGAGACAAGATTATAGTGGAGGCTTCAGTTTCATGACCCAAACCAGCAACAGGTAACCCATGCTGAGCCAACTTGCAGTCTCAAGAGAATAAAGGTGAACTAGCACAAGCAAGTCTTCCCTGAGAGTGCGACAGGTAGAAGTACTTAGCTATGATTCTCTTGGTACATACTCCCTACAAGGTCACTTTGCTCCATTTTTAAGGGAGTATTTTCCAAGTGGCTGCTTGGAAAAAAGAAGTAGCTTCTTGGTTAAGAATCTCCCTTCCTTTCTACATTCATAGCAAGGGAATGTCAGGCCAGACTGTAGGCTAATTTAGGAGATTATCCCTGCTTAAAAGACTGCATCACCCACATTCAGCCTTTATCATCCATCCTTACATTCCCCACAAGAGGTAGAAAATTTCGAAATGTCCAAAGCCTGTATCTTGCTGGCCACTGGTACTCAAACAGCACAGTCTGGCTAAAATTCAATTCAATTCTTTGTGGCTAGTTTATACTAATAGAAGCCAAGCATTTGAGACTGGAAAAAGGAATTCCCAACACACTGAATTAACCTGCCTAAGGAATCACTTTGAATTTGAGACAGTAGTACTACATAGTTTATCAGCATTTTTCAAATGAACTATAAACATGGCTATTAATATCAGTATTTCATTGATAAATTTCAATGTGTTGTAATATTTCAGTCGCTTCCAGCAAAAGGATCAAATAATACATAAAAGAAGCAGTAATCAAAGTATGAGAAAAAAGAATTATTCAAATGCATTCCAAACCTCATTATTTAGAATCAACCTGGAAGTTACATCTATCAATAGCTCCTGCTGGACTTTAGTATTTGGAAGATTCCTAACAGTTAGTTACATGTATTACCAATTAACATATCAGCATCTTCTTCCAGATGAAGCTTCTCACTGTTATCAAATATATCTTACTGTAAATGAGAAATCAGATAATGAACAATGAAAGCAGCTTACCTGCACAATATTCTTAGTCACTGGTGGTCTTAACTAGTCCTACTACACAGCTTTGCACAGTTCATCTACTGAAAACACTAAGTTGAACTGTATAAGCTAATACACAGAAACTATGAAACTTAAGGCAGAATAAATACAAGCTAACTCCAACAATTCTGTATGTTTTATGGTACATGCAAAGAATCAGTGATAGTTCTTTAATATACAAGGAGACCATTACTACATCCCACTTATTACAAGCACTGCACTTATTAAAAGTGTTTTAGTCTAATTCCAGCAATTTCGAAGCCAGAACTGTTAAAACATTTTACATCTCATACCATATGTACATGTTAATACATATGTACATCGCGTATCTTCCTTTAACACAACTCACTTATTAAAAAAAAAAAAATCAAGGTAGTATCAGTCAGACTGTTAACTAGTGTGGTAACTGAAAGATACCTAATAACTAAAAAGCTAGCTGATTTTCTAATTAGAAACTGCAGAGCTACTTTTAAGCTTGGACTCAAAAGAGAAAAGCGTAATCCAGTTCTCTAGGACATAAAAAGAAATCCTAATAGAGTACATAAATGTAACTGCAAATTTACAGAGAAGGCTGGAATCAATTTTGAGGATAGGAAATAATGTACACATACTCAAGAATATTGTTCATGGAAGACATGCAAGAAGGCCCTACCAGCAACTCATCTAGAAGAGGATATTCTATTTGTTCTTTGCTGAAATTAACTATAATCTTATGCAGTCTTAATGCACTCATAAGAAATTAATGATGCATTCAGAAGTTATCTGGGAGCAGAAACAAAACTATGCCACTGACCCAGGGGTGAAACTTTCAAAGGATAGAAATGGCATCAGTTATATAGCCTGAAAACATAAACTTAAGACTAATCCAAAGTTAAGACTAATCCAATAAAGTGTTCTGAAAATAAGAGTAACAGTTTTGAAAATATTCCTGGAGAAAAAAAAGAGACATTGTAAAGCTGAAAGTTACTGACATTACTTAGAGCAGGCTAAAAGAAACTTGAAGACATACATTTTTTTTTTACCTTGACATGAGTAAAGATCATTTTAGTCTGAAAACATAAAAAATGAAAGGCCTATTTAAAAAAGGATTGTATCAGTCTTGATGACAGAATATGGAACATTACAAGAGATGGAAAAATTTAAAGCTACACTTTTAACATACTTTCTGAATATCTATACCTTTAACATAATTTCTGTATGCAGGAAAGGAAAGCTGGAGTAGTGGAAGCACTAAAATGTCAGTTTATCAAGATGCTCCCATCCTGAAGTGTTCAAGGCCAGGCTGGATGTGGCTCTGAACAACCTGGTCTGCGGAAGGTGCAGTTGGAACTAGATCATCTTTAAGCTCCCTTCCAACCCAAACCATTCTATGATTCTATGTTCATTTTCACAGAGCATTTATATACTAAGAATCTTTTGAAAGAAAAGGAAGTACATACAGATAATTCAAAACATACAAGAGCTTTTGGATTAGATGCTTAATAAAGAAGAGAACTGGATGTTATATTTTAGCACATAAATGTTTAGTACTCTTGGGGAAAAAAAAGAAAAAACCCTAACATTTCAGAATATAGATAGCAATAATATAAATAAAAGTAAACTTCCGTCTGAACACATAAATAGCTCAACCTTGCAGCAATATAAAAGTCTGATGCAGGACTCATTAAAAACCAAGTATGCTCAACTCTGTTTTCCATTGCAATCTCTTGCCAGTTTATTATTCCTCTAATGCCACCTCCTGGTAAACAAACATCTTCCAATGCATCATATCTATGGCTGCAGCAGAAACATCACAGAAACTAAACAGGAAATATTCCATTATTTAACAGGTATTTAGTATCTCATTCTTACCTTAAGAAAGATAATAACTGGGATGGTTAATAGAAATTATGAATATTGTGTTTTACAGGTCTGTAAACTCTTGTCAATGACAGCAATTCTACAACTACCATCTTGTGCTGCAGCCTCTTTGTTAGACTTCAGCTTTTGCATACACATGAACACAGATTAGGGTTCTTTAGTAAACAGAACCCACAGATTATAAGAACATTTTAATATTACAGTTCACCAGTCTTAAAGATTATAAACAAATTATAAGAGTGGAAAAAATAAGTTTGTAATTTTTTACTCTTATTATATATAAAGGAAAATTGAAATAATTTCCCCCTCAGAAATACTTCAATATTTCTGCTAACTCATTTCACACCCTAAAAGGTTTGCAGTCTTGGTTTCCATTGTTACTTATCTAGCCACCAGAACATAAGATCTGAATTTCTAGGATCAAAAATAGAGCAAAAAATAAGCCTATATACACACCATGTTAGCTCTAAAAGATAAACCAAATTGGTAAACATCTATTTAAAAAGAGGAAGAGATACTGTATCTGAATTAGTTATTTAGAAATACAATCTTGCAAACTAACCTAGGGTAGGACTTTATGAATCACTGCATTCTCTCAAAAACATGCCACAATAATGCAACACAGAGTTGATGTTTTATGTGAAACTTTCCACATACTCGAACTTCCCCTCATTCCACAGTTCACAGCATTTACACTGCTCATGTTCCATATGTTAGTCAGTGAAATTCTAAGTTTAAACTCATGTAGATTTAGCACTAGCGTCAGTTCTTCTCTGACACATTGCCATAATCAGTGTTTTATCATAGCTTTAATTCCATGAGAAAAACTGATGCTCTAGAAGCTGTGGTGAACCACAGGTACAGGAGAGTCACTAGATAGTGCGCTATTGCCATGAGAAACAATTAGCACATCTCACTTAAAATAAATTATGGTGTTGATTAGTTATTTACATAAAAAGGTGCCAAAGTAAATAGAACTAACAGACCTCACTTTCAACTCTGACATTCCCCTCCTCTTCCAAAAGCTCTATTTGAGTTTGCATTTTTGTACCAATACTCCTACAATTCACTTTACATCATCCCTGAGCCTAACAGGATACTGAGCATCCAAATCTACTGTTCTCTTAGTATCTGACAGATATTCTGCTGTTTGCAAAATATACAGCTTCTACCTTAGCATAAGGTGGGGGAAATTCCTAAGCCATTTATAAAGATCTTTCTTTGATTCCAGTCAAGAACACATCCATAAATAAATAAATAAATAAATTAGAAGTTTATTGGCCGCAAATACCCTTCAGGTAAATGCTTCCACACAGTAAGTATCTTCCCCACGCAAACCATCTCCAGCAGAAAATGTCTTAAGTAGAGAAACAGAGTAACTACTATTAGGACCCTGCTTACAAAACTGTTACAGCTGAAAATGCTTGCAATAGCAGCCAGAAGGATCAGTAGTAATCAAGGAAATTCCAGCACTGCATCTCACAGATGTGACTTCTCTGACACATCTATGTGTTACAGTTATTTGTGAAAAGCAGTGATCATAAAAGGACAGCTTATTAAAATCCACATATACCTCACAGAATTTCTGCAACAACGCAGGTGGCAAAAAGTCATGAAGCTTTAATTGAACAGGAGGCCCGGTCCAATTGCTTTGAACAAAGAGCTGCAAACTGCCCACACCAAGTAGAAATATCAGCCTCTGCCTGCAATATAGATAAGGAAAGCAATTAGCAACACATTACATTTTTAATTAAGCCAAAGATCTGATTAAATCTTGTACTAATTAAAAACCCTCAGCCTTAAAAAAAAACCAACAACAAAACCAAACAAAAAAACTCTTACTAGGAAAATACAATAGATCATAGTATTTTAAAGATGGAATTATGAGATTCTGTTTCACTCTTGAAACTAAATATGGCAAAATTTTCCTTATTTAAGACTAAACTCATCTAACATCATCATGATATTACGTCTTTATGCACATACAAAACAAATAATCTATGTCTGCAGAAGGCAGGGCACAACCCCTCAGAATTTAATCATCCATTTGAAAGGTGTAGACGTATGGGAGACTTGCACAAACTTCCGGTTTGTTTTATAATTCCTTAATGACTTAAAACCTTACTGTGTTATCATCAGTAATGTGCCGACAAGGGCCCTGACACATATATAATGTGCCTCCTGCCTACAAAAAGTTAACATTTTAATTGCGTTGGTGAAAAATTGGTATGTTAAGGAGCATTGCTGAACTGGAAAAACCTAGTCTTCCCCCCTTCCTCCCTCTCCCTGTAAAACAGAGAC
Source organism: Psittacus erithacus (assembly GCA_009867235.2). Classification (NCBI taxonomy): domain Eukaryota; kingdom Metazoa; phylum Chordata; class Aves; order Psittaciformes; family Psittacidae; genus Psittacus; species Psittacus erithacus. The sequence goes on from WYDI02011897.1 coordinate 12,385, forward strand.
TTAAAGATGCAAGAGTCCTCCAAAGGGGGGGGGGGAGGAAGGATGAAGTGTTATACAAGCCCACAAAAAAAAACAAGTCAAGTAGAAAAGACACACAAACAAGCAGCTGGTGGGAAAGAATGTGACAAAAGATGCAGAACAATGAGAAAGCAAAAACGGGGAAGGCTTGGTTGAAAAGAAAGTCAGTTCCAAGGTCTAATCCGTACAAATGATATCCTCTATTGCTTATCCCAGCCTCCTCTTGCCTATCCCCACCCCCCACCTCTTTTTTCCAAGAAAAAATTTCATTCTGCCTCTGTGACTGCCTTCACACTTACAATGCAGACCTGTAAATGCTCACCCCGTCAAAGGCTGCCTGAAAAGCAACAGGGACTGAGACTAGTGTCTAAATCACTATGGTGACCTACATAGTTTATTTTTTACATTCCCCTACACAAATCTATCCATTCATCTTGTTATTCCTTTCTATATGAATGGGGGTTGCTGGCTTTTTTTTTTTAGGATTGTGATAATGATACCAGATCTGATGCTCACATACACCCTACTGTAATAGTCATATTGCTACACCTAATGTTGCTCCAATTCAAAGCAAAGAATAATAGAGCATTTGTATTTGACAAAATAATAGATTTTTATATAATGCCAGAATTTACAAACAAGAGGGAGAAAATAATAGACGGGCTATGCTTAAGATGTCATCAGGTTACCTCTCTGGGGAACATTTATTTTCTCTTTAGCAAAGCCAAAAAATTACAGAAGAGAAACCAAAACAAAATTAGACACTGAACAGTCAACTCAGATACACCAATGCAAGCTGTAGAAACAGCAAGAATTTCTCCATTTTTGTTTTTCAATATATATGGCACACCAGTTAAACCAACCATCAGACGCCCCCATCTTACCATTCAGTGGTCAGATTGGGAAATCGTAGCAAGCTTTATTGTATGGCTGTGCTTTGGAAAGTTTGATATTTGTCTCTATGCTGAATAAGGTAAAAGTAGTAAATGCACAGCCAATAAAAGAAAGTGTTAGTGTTCATTTCTTTGTTCCTTTAGCTTCGGGAGTCAAAGATTTTTTGAAACAAGCTCTCCACAACTATACCATCTTTTTATTGTGTCCTCCACATTATTTCACAGCCTTTAGAATGAGGCAATGAATGCACCTCCTTCACATGGAGTTCAGAAAAAAATAAAAAGGCATTCTCCCTCTACATGGTTAACACAAATACTACTGCTTCATCCTCTATAATTTGCTGATTAAAAATTTAGCTGCAAGGCTACATTTTCTGTAGAAGATAATGTTAACCATTGAAGCAAGTAGCAATACCAAGGAAAAGTAAAAAAAGTAAATCTATTCAACAAGGAATGTTTTGAGACTTTTTGTAACTTTTTAAGCCATCAAGTTTAAAAGTGCCATAGTGCAAAATGTCTGGGCAGGGAAGAAGAGAAGCAGTTAAATTATAGAAAAAGTTGCAGCAGTTTTAAAATACTGTTAAATATTTTCTTCCTAGAATTATGGATTTGAAAGGGAAAAAAGTTACAGGCTATGTCCAAAGAAATTACAATCTAGATCCAAATTTTGAGCTATTTTGCCCTCAAGCTGCCCAGTTTTAACTTCAGAAATAGAACTCCTTAAGAGTTCTTTTAAAACTGTTATAAAACTGAACTTCATACGATGGTTATATTGTGCTAAAAGATTAACATTAGCCAACTTTCTGTTTCCGATTTAATTCAACTCCCATTGTTTTTTAATTTCCGTAATTACATCTTTCATTTCAGGCAACAAAAGCATATATTTGAACTTACACTACCTACTAAAAGTTACAAGAAAACCAGTGTCTTTGTGAATTTTCTGAGCTAGAACTCAGGGGTTACTGAATCATTCAGTATGAAAAGAAAATAGCACTTTATCCATATAGACAAAAACATTTTCACCATAGGAAATGGAAGGCCAGAATGCAAAAGTTGCATTAATTCCTGCCATAAGACAGTCACAGGGCATAGGGCCTGTAAGTAGGAAAAATAACTATGTAACACACTTTAACCTAGAAAGTCACTGGAAACTAACAAACATGGTACAGATTTAAGTGCTATAAGTAGTGTCTATCTAAACCAGGAAATGATATTTCAGTGTAAGTTTTTCTATCAAGAGAAAGTCACAACTTCCTTCAGCACTAATGCAATTCAAAGCTTCTTACAGTATTATTAATGGAGCTTGAAAAATTCACGTGACAAAAAACGTTTCTGGCAGACACTGATATATTTTGAAGACTACATACTTTCATTTCAAATAAAACTTCAGAAAACAAACAAAAACTGTCTGCTTCTGAAAGGCTAAATATTGCAAATCTGCCTCCGTATCTTCTGATAAGGGGGCTTCTAATGCTGCCTAAAATTGCTGAGAGAACAAGAAAAACCTCAAAGACCAAAGAGCTGAAGCACGAGCACCTGAGGCACAAATTCTTTTGCTCTCTGCAGCAGGATGGCAAGCAGTAGAGTCCTGTAAATGGCATACAGGTCACTAAAAGCTCACAGGGGAGCAGGAGAAGATGATACATCAGCATAACAGGGTATGTATAACATATTACTGAATGCATTATATGGATTATGATTACCTTTAAGAAGCTGAATGGTTCATAAAGGCCGTAACACATATTTCAAACAGCAACACATATCTCAAGCAATGATTAAGATGAGGACTGGGTCTGTTTCAAGCCCTGATCAATGTTTCTTTCCTTGCCACATTATTCAGAATAAACTATTGCAAGATGACAGAATTTAGAAATATTAAAGAACTTCTATAGACTGTTACCATCTGAACTATAGCTAATATTTAACAGCAACAGCACAACAAAGTAATAAAAGAAAAAAACTAACAAAAACCAACCACCTAGAGAGAAAATACACAGGAATAACCTCTGAACATTCCAACTCAGAAAAAAAGGAGGGTATTGTATTATGTGCCACACTAGAAGATAAGCTTTTGACACACTATGATCACTAACAAATCTCAGCTCAATATTTTCAAGGTGCCATCTATTTGTTTCTCTGTTACTTTTAGTAAAAACTCTTGGGTTTTTGTCTGTCAGGCATGTGCACTGCCACACTTACTGGCAATAACTGACCTTCTTATTTTTTTTTTACCTTTACTTTCTCTTACCTTTTGGCAAAACTTTTTTCCCACCCTCACCTTTTAAAATAAACAAATACATATACACACATACAGTTTTCTGCTTTTACCATCCCTAGCATGATAAGATTTCAGTCTGTTCACTATTTATGCAGGAAACCATAAACACTGAAGTCAGATTCATTAACAGCAAGAATTAGCATCTGCTGCAGTACAATTTACAGAACCTATCAGAGACGGTCTTGTGAAGAAAATGACTGATGAACAGCATCTCAGTAATACCTTACTCATTTTACATTAAGAAGAACAGAAGAATATTACTTTGAATCAGATTTGGAAACACAGGCATTGATCAGGCAGTAACATTACATGGCATTTTAAGTAGTCATGTAAATGTAAATGAACAGATACCCCATGATATGAAACAACCCAAGAAATCAGTTTTCTGTTTTGGACAGAATTATATCACATTATTTTTTTTTTTCTCCCTTAAATCAAACACGGCATCTATTAATCTTCCATATAATAATGATTTTCACCTTTCCATGTTATCAACCTCTGCAGAACAGTCCAGGTATGCTAGAATCTGTTTCTCCAAGTAACTGTTGATGTTATCCTCTGCCACAGATGATGCACTGAAAACATTCTGGATAGCTGAATTTGAAAATAGTGCCTCGTATTTCCCATCCAAAATCAACTGTAATAATGATCCACTTTCTGGGGGGGGGAAAAAAAAAAAAAAAAAAAAAAAAGGAAACAGAAATCAGTGTTAACTGTCTTACAAGGCCTAATCAAACCAAAACATACACCACTTCCCTTTCAAGGAATGAAACTTCATTTACAATGCAGAAGTTACAGTGAAACTAAAGAACAGGAGTAGCAGGCATCACTTTATCAAGAATTTTACAGGACCTGTATTAATGTTACAGTGAAATACAAACTGCCAGATCAACATAAAACAAACTTGCACTGAAATTTCAGGGGAAATACATGGATTGCCTTTCAAGCATGTACACTACAGTTATTGAAAATAACTTCAGTTATCACAAGACTCTTTTCTTCCTCCAAAATACTTTATGGGTGTGTTCCAGTAAAGTCCTATAGATAAGATAGTAATTTCACAGACCAGAAAACCCTTCTAGGGGAAATGCAACAAATAAAAATGGTTCAATATTTGCTGGATTCAGTGAATCCATTCTCATGTAAAACCACACAAACTACTCAGTCCTTCCTTTAAATGCTTAGAATATACATAAAGAATAGGCAATATGATTTTATCATTCTAAAAGAATTATTTTCCTATTATAGGTTTATTATCTCAATGATAAGTCTGCATATGGAATCAGATTCTTAGGAATAACTAGATTTAGATCTAGTGGATTGAGATCTATAAACGTTTCTCCAATGAAGCTTTTCAAGACAAGCAGAAGTCATGAAATATTATACATTTAGTTCCTAAGAAGCATCAAAGCCATCAGATTCTTGACTCATGCTACAATTTTGTTTACAGAAGGTATCTTCCCTTCTTTCTTCAGACATGCTACAGTGCAATCAATCCAGCAGCTGTTAGAACAACTTCATCATGCTAAACCTGCTATTATTGAGCAAAATCAGCATCTGCCTAGATAGCAGCTGCAATTCATGTAGATGTACTAAGTGGTTTTAACTAGCTGATGCAGTTAAAGCTGATGCAGTTAAAGCTGATGCAGATGAGGAGCAGCTAAGGAAATGCAGAGGTCTGCATAGGATAGGTGCCTTAATATTAATCTGTGATTACAGCTGGGGGCTGCAGCTCCCATGCACTCAGTGTTACCACAGCTACATTAATACTAGTACCAGAGCTAGCATCAAGCATTAAATTCACACAAGCAGCAGCTCTGCAAGTGAGTGAACCAAATACCAACCCCAAGCCCACCCAGCTAAAACAAGTATTCCAAGCTTCAGATTGAGCACAGAACCAACTTCAGTAGCAGCAATGGATGACTTGGTAGGAATTGGTGATAGACACACATTCATTCTAATCAGTCTGGACCTGCTAACCAGGCTGCTGGCCAAAATTTACTATTGTTCTTTACAAAAAAATCAGATGAATGATGTAACAGATCATTTAGGTGCTAGATTATTTACCAAAAGCTGTACCTGGAAAAGCATATGCAAAAGAATAGTAATTGTCCTGCAGCACCGCTGACATCATGCTCCCACAGAGAACAGAAATAAGAATCTTGGTCCAATCTACACTTTGGGGAGACTTTCTTTCACCAAATGACAGCTTCTTTATACTGGATTATATTTGTCCCTACAGGCAAGACTGTAGTTGGCAGAATAACTATTGGCTGTGAGGATATTAATAAAGAATACTGAGGTTTTCTCTTTCCAGTAACACCATAACATAACTGTAAGCACATAAAGTCTGTGTTTGGTTCTGTGTTTAGCTTCTTATAAGACACCATACAAACTGAAGGTCACAGTCTTTAAACTTAGTTTCTGGATCATCAGTAGGAAGGGCCCACGTAAGTGATAATTAAGAATCATCACCAAGCCCACTATTTTCATTCTCTACTGCAAGATACCTTTTACCAACTCTCAGTGAAAAGATAACATAGATCTGACGGGTCAGTCACATCACCTGACATTCCTGGACAGTACAATGATTAAGATTAAAAAAGAAGCAGCGTAAAGAAACAGCTGAGCAGCTCTATACAGTTCTTTTCCAAAATTCCCTATGTGCTTGGGTATGGATAAACAAGTCTTTCAACATACTACAAACTCTAAATGTTTTAAATACCATCACTTGAGCACAACTGTATTTCTAGCCTGAAATATGGCAGTACCTTTTTGTGACAAATGTTACATTTTAAAAACTGCTGTGCTCCCCTAATGGAAAGCTGTGTCAGTAACAACCGAATCAAGCGTCCTCAAGCGACTAGCTTTCACTGTTTCCTCAAGCAAAACTAACTAAATACTAGTAAAATATAGAACAAGTAGTTCATGGCAGACTTTTTCTCCTCGTGTTTCGCTACAAGAGCCAGTTTCGCATCACTGTCAGATTCAAACAGCCGGGCAGCCCTTCTCTCGCAGGTCATGAGGCAGTCGGAAGGCGCATTGTCATGAAAAGCCTGACTCCAGGAGCGGCGGGGGCCTGCTACAGACGCAGCCTCTCCACCTGAAACGCGGTCGGACCATCAGGTAGCGGCCGAACTCTGAGGAGGGCCGCGCCCCTCCTCCAGGAAGACGAGCCCAAGGGCGCCGGCGGGAACGCCCCAAGGGCCAGCAAGCGGCAGAGAAAGCGGGTGGAAGAGGGGCACAATCGCCCCCGGAGCGCGCGCGGATGAAGGGAGCCGCAGCCACTAAGTCAGCTCAGCCTGGGGCTGACGGAGACGCTGATGGTTCCTAACACCCACAGCGACGGCCACACACAACGTCCGACCACCTCCTCCGCGCCGGGCCGAGACCTCCCCTCACCTGCCGCCGCGATTTCGCCCTGTTTCCACTCCAGGGACTCGGCCGCGCCGAGGCAGCCCCTCAGCAAGGCGCTCTCCAAGGCGAACATGGTCCCGCCGCCCCTACCCCACTCCCCGCCGCTGCCGGCTCGCAATCCCCGCGCTGACTGACAGGAGCTGCCGGCGCTCCCTCAACCCATATGGGGGAACCGGCCACAGGGAGCCGCCATGACACCGTCCCCGTGCACGCCGGGAGCATGTGACGCGGAGCGCGCAGACGCAGCGGCCCGGCCGGCACGCCCGTCCGCGCGCGAGCCCAACCCACCCCACGCGGGAGAGGCGGGAAGAGGCGCGAGTGGGGGCGATGGGGTGGGGCAGGGCTGAGAGGGCGCGTGCCAGGGGCGGGAGCCGCTACCTCGGCGCGAGCCCCGCGGGCGCGGGACGCGGTGAGGTGTTGCGGGGGGCAGAGAAGAGAGCGGGAGCCCTCCGCCCCGCTCCTGCCCGGTGGCGCGCGCCGCCGTTGCCAGCAGAGCAGGGCACGGTGAGGGGATTTGTTGTCCCGCGGGAGCTGGCGCTGATCCCGAAGCGATGGCGTACGGGCGCGCGGCGGCTGCCTGTGACTTCCCTTGGTGAGGCGCCTCTCTTGAGACGCGCGGGGAGAGCGGCAGGGGCCGGCTGAGGCGCACATCCCTCGGGGCCTCGGAGTGTGTGCGTGTGCAAAAATAAACTTTTCTGGGAATAAATGGTAAATAAAACCAGGGGATATTTTGCTTTCTCACCTCTGCCGGTTTCCCCTATGCGTGGGTTCTGGAGGCACCTAGAAACTATAGCCGGTACATACATGGCCGGAGAACCACCGGCAGGAGTCATTGCACTCCTGACTGAGGGCGGACTGATACTGCTGATGTAAAATATGGCTTTGATTGTTTATCACTCCCCATTTGCTACAGACTTCAGGAAGTCTGTTGCTTAAATTTGCTTCCCTAAACGATCTGAGGAATACACATATATTTCTCGACAAACAGTCAAAAGGTTTTGTTTGTATTTCAGGATTGCTTCTGTCAGTTGGCTCAAAGGGAAGCAAGCCTTTTGCAGTACTGTCTAGTGAGAATTCAAGATTTTAGCATAATGCTTCTTACTAAGCAGAAGTAGATAATTAGACCTTCTGACACATAAGTTTTCAGGGAATAACCTTCATCTTTGGCTTTCTTCCCTGAGGGTATGAGGATGATCCATATGAAATGTGCTGCTCTGGTGCCTGTACCAGCATGTTTAATGTCACCTTGCAAGGTACCTGTGCTGCTGGTTTGATACCTATTCTATAAACAAATATTTTCTGTTGCAGCAGTTTTTTCCTAAAGCCTTTTGAAATAGATCATCTCATTATGGACTACCAAAAAACCACCACTACTCTTAAAGAAAGATTTGGTAAGTTTAAAGTAATTATTATTACTTTAAACATAATAAATAGACATTTATTACAACATTTTTAACAATGAACCGCTGATTGTAAAAGCTGCCATTATATGAGTTTTAATTTATCCTCAATTCCATGTGCCAGGTCTCTGTTACTGTTGAAGAAAGAAGCAATTGTGTTGTATGCCATTTTTTAACAATAGTGGATTTGCTATCTGAGGAGAAGGGAAAGGAAAAGAATTGTTGAGGATAAAACCCACTCATAGGTACAGCAGGATGAAAACTTGAAAGACTGTATACTCAAACTTCTGCAATTCTAAAGAGAGTATTTGATGTGTCTGGTGAGAGAAAGGGAGCTGAAAAGTTTGAATTGGGGAATTCTATCAGTTTTTCTTACTTTGTTAGTTCAATCCAGCTGTATCCCAGTAACCAGTTATTCTTTGTTAACATGAAAAATATTCGTATGAATATGAATCATCATATTTATGATCACATCATCTTGAGTTAGATCTTCAGAAACAGCCTTCAAGCTTGTTTGAAGCTTAATGGGCTCCAAAAGATGTAAGCTAAGAGTTCAAACTACATTCTTCAGTTTTGCTGAGTTAATGTGCAGGCCCTCACTGTAAGGAGAGGTGGTTCCTTAGAAAGTTCCTAGCATACCTACAGCTTTTCCAGTTGTATTTGCCATTTAAAAATAAACACAGACTTATGGTCTTGGGGTGACAAAGGCAAAAAAAAAAAAAGGCAATTATTGCACAGCTGTTACAGCCTATTAGTAGTATATCTCAGTCACTGGACTGATGTGATACTTGGCATACATTACAGTTTCTTCACTGCATTTACCAACTATCATTGTATCCATTGGTTCTCTCAGGTCTGACCGGTTCACCAACTTAGGCTCTTGCTTCACCCAGATCCTGAATAACACAATCATTGCTTAGCCAGTGAGGTGGAGGTAGCAAAACTACAGTTCTAAAATGCTAAAATGATAGTGGTTAGGAAATCCTTCTCTTACTAACAACTTAATAAAGCAGTAACAGGGAGAGGCAGTGTAGGTCACTACACAACAGGAAAAGAAAGAGTGATTCAGACCACTCCTAGAAAATGAACAACAAAGAACCTGGCCAGTTGCAAATAGGTCTGGGCAGCTCTTCTCTGATGCTGTGGCGACTCTCCTAAAAGCACTTACATTAATCTTCATTGTTCAGGAAATATTATATGCAAATATTACTGTAACTGTTTGTATATGGTATCCAAGATCAGTAAATAACTAGACAAAGATGAAGTAGGTCTTGAGTGAATATATAGTCTGCCTGTGACACAAAATTGTAAGATTAATCAGAAACACTGATTATGACAACCAGTAAACAATGAAGGGGTGACAAGTTTCACATTCTGAGAACCTTGCTGAATTTCTACCATATTAGCTCTTACCAGGAAAAAGTGCAGCTCTTATTAGTAAATTCTGATTGTGCTTGAAAATCACTTACAGTCCTGCTTTTTATGTTGGTTCTCCAAAGTTTGAGATATCTCTGACTTGACCTCAGTAAGGTTTGGTGTGTGACTTAGACGTGACCAGTGGTCCTTATTCTCTGTTTTATAATGTAAGGTTTGGTGAGTGCTGTGGATGAAAGGGGGGGTGGTGTGGGGGGGTGGTGTCTGCAGATGTGTGTGTATTAATTACAGAATATTCCATGTAAATAAGCAGAAAAATACTGGATATGTTTTTGTGACTACTTTTACAACAGTATAATAAGCAGTTCTCTTCAGCTTTCAGACTTTGAGTCTAAAACCACGAGCTAGATTGTTATGTGATTAAGCATTAATGCATTTTACGCAAATTGTATTCCCAAGTTGGTTTAGATCTACAGAACAGTTAGATGTTATATTGTATCTTCCAATATGATTATTCCAGCTAATGAGCATGAAGGATTTAACTTTAATGGTAGTATTAGCTTAAATGCTCTGTGTTAAGTTATAATAAGAAACAGGAACATTCTGCCTCATGAGAAGTGTACTATCCTGAAAAACTTCCAGTTTCTTACAGCTTTGCCAAACATCACAAATACATGTTTTGATGGTTTTAGAGAATGTCCCTTAGCTTGGAGCTCTAAGCAAAGCAGGTACAATTTATCTTTACAAACAAACAAAACAAAACAACAGCCATAGGTCCAAAAATGTTTCTTCCTGTGTTTTCCACTCTTCTCTGAAAAGTACGTTTTGGTAGTGATTGGGGGTATGGTGCCCTATATGTCAGAGTAGTACTTTTTTGCCATCTCCATTTTTGCATCTCAGTTTCAGTTTGCTTAAGTAAAAGTTCAGCATAGTTTTGCAGTGTGATAGAATTAGAACAGCAGAGGAATAAAGAGCATGTGAGGACCAAGTGAAGGAAAGTAAGTTCCCATAGGTTTCCCAACTGTTCTTCTCAGTGGCAGAATTATACCTTACTCTTGTTGCTATGTGAAATTTTCTTCTTTCTGCTGTTGTAGGTTAAGGAACATGTGAGTAGGATTATGACTAAAGAGCAGACTAGAAATGCACATGATGAGAAATCACTTTTTATATCTTCTTGTGTGCCTGAATTCTGCTGATCTGTTATGCATCCATTCTGTTCAAAGGCTGCCTGTAGCAATTATTAATAAAAATAGATTAGGAAATAGTAAGGAATTAGTCCATGTCTATGTGTTCATGTTCTGCCACAAAATAAATCACAGGGCACTGTGAACATATTTTGAACATGAGAATAGGGAAAATATTCATGCTGTCCTTAACTTGTTCACTTGGAAGAAGAGCAGTTGCTTTAGACTTACGTTGCGTCTCAGAGGAAAACCTCTTCTTGTTCAGCTTTAAAGGCAAAAAGTTTGGGGTTCTTTTTGATCCTTATCCAGTCTTGATTTTTAGGATACTTGTCTGAATTTCCTACAGTTCTATTTATCTAGGTAGTACCTCTAGCTTTACTGATTAAGAGTGGCCTGAAACAAATATGGTCACTTTACTAAGGATCAAAAGTTGGCTAAAACTAGATTTGCAGTAGCAAATGTAGAAAACAAAATTTAAAAAAGCTTATCAGAAAGTTATTAGAGATGTGGGAGTCTACTAAGAGCTGGAGTATACTTTTTGTGTGGATTCACACAGAGCAAAAATATGTTGGTGTCTGACATCCCAGAGTGGCTTTGAATTGTCTGAATCACAGAGCTGCGTCATAATGACTCATTCTCATTGCATATTGACATCCCTGTTGGTAAGAAACTGTTGTCTGTCCGTTGTAGCAATTTCAGCTTGCATATTTTTGTTTTCTCCTCCCACTGAATTTTTTGTTCTTATATCTACAGTTCTTATATCTTATAGTTGAGATTGCCTTATCCAAGAAGACAGACACTGTTTTGCAGGTGCAGTAGGGCATTTATTTCTGTATTAGAAACAAGTATTCACTCCTCCAAATGGAAAAGGAATATGACATTCTATCTAGTGTCTGTAGGGGCTTTGCTGTAACTTAAGTCCCTCCCACATCAACACATAAGAGGATGGTAACACAAGCACCAGTTGCAGATTTGTACTATTTATGTATGCCTTTCCTTTATATACATAACATCTAAGCCCTTTAAGATAAAGATGCTAATCCTTATAAAGCAAGTAAGTGTGCAGCCACCATTCTAAAATAAAATGATCAACCACTGCCATGAATTCTTTGTATTCAGTTCCACTGAGCTCGGAGCTATCCTGCCTGGGATGAAACAATACATACACTGTGGGTTTTGCTACCATGGATCATTCGTGGAACAAGTGAACCAGGAATGGCACACAGAGAGCAGATGCTTTACTAACTTTTTATCCCTCTGGATGTAGATGAGAGACTGTGTTGGGGCCAGTTTCCAAATTTACGCTGAGGGGGTGAAGATGACCCAAAACATCCTTTTTCCAGAACTGTGACTTCTCCCCCTGCCCCCTCCCATCTTACGCTTTTCATCCTCTATAACCTTGGTGACAAAGAGGGTGATCTGTCCTTCCACAAAGTCATTAGAACTGGTACTGATTGCATTTTTCGGAAGGACTTTTCAGGTGTATGCTACTATTGCCACCAAATTCTTGTCAGCACACTCAGGCTAAGAGCCTTTGACTTGATGTCTGGCAAAAGTCCTATACTATTTGCTTGTAAAAATTGAGAAGCACACACAAAATTAGTAGAGATCAGGCCAAACAGGCATAGTAATACTGCCCTCCTAATTAAAACATCCTTTCTTAGAACTTCCAAGGAATAGGTTTAGAGTCTCTGCTGTTACCTGTGTCTTGATAATATTCTCAGGTCCTCTTGTCCAGATTTTTTTCTTTTTCCCCTTAAACTTTATGAACCCATTCCTTGCTTTTTCTTACACAGGAAATTGAAGCTTAGGTTATTTGATTCATATTTTCCTTTGGAGTTGGCAGTAATTCTAAGGCTAAGTGCCAATTCATTGTTCCCATGCCATTTCAACCTTTAATGCAGTTAAACTTCGTAAAACTGTTTCGTTAAGTTTTTCTCTTATTGTCAAATAATCCATCTTAGAGCCCCTATTAATTCTTTTTTTAGAGAAAACTGAGCTTTTTAGAGAGGTGAAAATGCATTTGTTCATTTTTGCATTACATTTCTTGACTCTTAGGGACGGGTGATTTTCTTTTGTTTTTCTAAAAATGGCTGAAGAGATAGGGAACCAGGTTTTGCTTACATTTCTTAGCTTTATCTTTTTCCATTAATCAGTAATTCTCAACTCTGTTGGTTTTTTTTCTTTTTCTCAAATTTTGCTTATTTCTTTATGAACTAACCTATGAGAAAAGAGCTGCGATGGTATTTAGTCAGAAAAAGAAGTCTTAGGGGAGTTTGTGATAGTCCTTCCAATTAATAGGAATTGCTATTGTCCTGGGTTCAGCAGTAGCAGTCATTTTTGATCCTTAGTAGCTGGTGCAGCACTGTGTTTTTGACTTTCGGCCTGGGAACAGTGCTGATAACACTGATGTTTCTAGCTACTGCTTAGAATGTTTAGACTGACCAAGGACTTTCTGAGCCTCATGCTCTTCCAGAGAGGAGGGGAAGCCGGTAGGAAGCAGAGACAGGACACCTGATCCAAACTAGCCAAAGAGGTATTCCATACGATTTCAGTTCTGAAACAGAATTTGTGACTGTAACTCATGCTGATGTCTTCAGGGGAAGGGAAGAGAAAGGTTGGACTCTGATGTACGATGACTTTCTTTGGAAAGTTTTTCCTGTGTCTGTCATCATAATGCTAGTTGTTGTCAGTTTGTTCGAGACTTTCTACCATAGAGGATGTGGTGCTTTGCTTCAGGTTACTAGTACTGTCTTAAAAAAAGCATTTCTAGGAAAAGATAATAGCTAAACATGAAGCATGAGAGGGACAGATGAAAGGGAAAAGGCTTTTCACTTTCTGTGTTGAGTCAGATCTGCCAAAATCCTTGGATTGCAAAGTTGACAATTATTTTCTTTAGGTGTCTTTGTAATTTCTTTTGAGAAGCAATATGTAATCTCACTGAAATATTTTTTGATTGGTAGCAGAGCCTAACAGGGGTTTATGCTAAGATATGTATGTATTGTCCATGGACTCGCAAAGTTTATAATTTCTATAAAATACCCTCACCATACCTGCCTTTGCAAAGAACAGCTGAATTTTGCTATTAGGTTCTGTGTATTTCAACGAAATTGAAATTTGCTGCTGCCATGGGGGCACCTTTATGGTAGTTCCCAGCTGCAGCAGCACTGGCTACTTGCTTTTCATGTTTAATTCTTTGTCTGGACCCAGGGAAACAGCTGTGAATTTCTGGAAGAGAGTTTCTTTAAAGAAGGGATTTTCATTCCTCACTATTTCACAATTCTAAGTTACAGTTTTAAAAGTACTGATAGGGAGGGTATAGGGCTTCAGTCTCTGGATCAGTGTTTGAGGCCAGAATTTTCTTTTTTTTGAAGCTAAAGTTATTTTCATAGCAGAGGGTTTTTTTAAAAACAAACCAACCAACCAGCTAATAATTTGCAGCAGTGGTAGCAGATGAAGCCTATCAGAAATTACCAGTTTTAAAGGGGTTTCTTTGACTGTTTCTTCACAGAACTTTCTCTTGGGCATCAGAGCTATGCTGATAGTAGAAATCAAATGTAAACCATTTTGTCTTGTTGCTTTTCTGTAAAGAAACCTAAAGCAAATCAGTGAACATAAGTATTACTACTAGTTTATTCATTTGCGTAATTTGCAATAATCCTTAATCAGTTTGCACTTGGCTTTACATTTTAACCTAAGAGGGTGTGAAATTCAGCTTTCATGACAACACTGATTGTAGGTGACATGCAGAACTTCTCTTTCGAATTAACTGACCAAGAGCTTGGAGCAGTCAAGCTTTTCTGCTCCTTGTCCTTCATACAGAAAAAAAGCAGTGGCCATGGCCTAAAGTAACTGCTGAAAAGGAAATCTCCAAGCTCTTGAGGATTCATAGAAAAATTCTTTGATGAACATGACCAGAAGAGGAGTTAGTTGTCTTGTTGGTTCTTGCTGGTTGGCAGCTATCCCTGTTCCAGTATTTTTTCATCCTAATGATGTTTATCTATATACCCAAACTCAAAGTGAGATAGATGAGTTACATATGTGTTTGAATACAATGCAAGATGGAAGAGTAGTCTGAGACACACAAAAAGGGTCAGTGCCCTGGAATAATGATGATCTAGTACTTCTGCAGTCTTCATGATTTCCTAGGCATGAGTGAATGTATAGCTTCTGTAATGTGTGACTTTGAAGATGAAATAGAATAACTGAATTTTAAACAAAGCCAATGCTAAAGCTTACTACTTTGTGTGCTAATACAGCAGCAGTCTGATTTTTTACCTTTTTTTTTTTTTTCCTCCCAGCACACTCTTCAGTGCTGCTGTAGTCAGAGCTCCCAAGCGATCCACCCTTGGAAAATCTTCCAGGTTTCTCAGGTGGGATACCTACTTTTAAATTTTCTTACAGTTTTTGTAAGTGAACATTAGACCTGGTATTCAGGTAGCTAGTTGAAAAGTGAAAGAGATATCTTGTTGATAAATACTGCTGTGTGGTTTGAAGCACTGGTTTGATGTACAATTCTAGCAGCTGGCAGATTTCAAAGGCAAGAAACTTTCAAGTTCAGCACAGAATAATCTTAAAGCTGCAAGTAGCTTGGATGAAGCCATAGGGTGAGATAAAAACAATAAATTCCCTTAGAAATTGTTTATCTGCATTCACCAAATGTAAGAAAACAGCAACAGCTTTTTCTCCAGTGTTGACACTGCAGTTCAGTGTCACCAGCTAAAGCTTTGCCTACAGGTAGAGTGCTCACATAATAAAGTACTTGCAATTTTTCATATTTGCAGTTTTTTGAATAGAGAACACTTCAGTAATGTTTTATAAGCTTGCATAAACAAAGGTTATTTCTTTTCAAATTTCCAAAGTTGCATTGTTATTTATTCATATTCGTGTAGCACCTCTGATAGGCCCTGCTGTGCCAGTCACTATACAAACTCAGAGTTTGTCTGTTTCCAGAGAAATAATAGTCTAAATTCAGTATTGCTCTGGAATTATGTTGCTTATTCATTGCCTGGGAAGTAATTTTCTTATTTTTAATAAACAATATTAAAATAGCATCTAGAAATCATAATCATAACAGAAGAATTGGGTAACAGTCCTAGTAAGGACTGAGTAACAGGAGCAGCAGAGCACAGCAAGTGCTGGCTGCTCCTTAAGGGCCAGCAAACTTGAGCAGGGTCCCCACTAGCCATTGCCTGAGCAAGGCAGAGCTATAAGATGTGGTCAGGTTCAATCAAGTCTAGATCATTATGTAAGCTCACAGTGATAAGGCAGGTCCAAGGTCAAGCCAGACCAGGGGCTGGGATCAACAGATCTGTGGCTGTGACAGCCAGCTGAGACCAGCACTATAATAGGTAGAGACTGATGGCCCTTGGCCGGATTTAAATATAGCTCCTGGGCCCATAGGCAGGTGTGTGTGCAGGCCCCAGGTGAGGCTGCTCAGGGCTGTTAAGGCCTACAAGTTGCAAGAGAGGCTCTGACAAGGGCTCTTTCAGTGTTTAAGATAGGAAGCTAGAGTTGTTAGACGATACAGCAGAGAGCTACTGTAGAAAAGGCAGAAAAAATAATGTTTTCATAAGCCAGCTGTGTGAACAGCTGCATCTTGTCTGATTTTATCTTTTTAATGAAAAGATCTGAATGCTACATAAATAATGGAAATTGCTGCAAACCCTCCATGTATATACAATCAGTACATTGCAGGAGCTGCCATGGTAGATACTGAAAAAGGATGAGAAAAGAAGTGTTGAGAAGTGACATTGCAGACAAGCCTGGAAGGGTTTTCTTTTAGTTTGCCCATAATGCAGTGTGAAAGATAGCATGAATGTGTTTGTGGAGGAAGGGGTAAAGAGGCAATGGATGTTGCTAACTGAGAGAGGATCAGGCTTTACCAATTTACATACATGTATATTAAGAACTTTAGTATATTGTTGAAGAGGTGATGAGTAACGGGAGGGGGATGGACATTTAAGAGGTCTCATACGTTATTGTTACTAACAAGGAAAATAATTGTTAATGGTAGCATTTTATGCTGCGAATCATGTTCTGGGAGAATCATCTGGTAAGTTGTGACACCATCACTGGTGAAGGTTAAGCATCTGGAGAAAAAGTTCAGTGACTGATGAAGACTGTTTTGAAGTCTGCTTTGTTTCTTTGAAGTGCAGTCGAATTTTCCAAGCAAATGAAACCTGGTCCATGTTCTTCCCTCCCACACAAAATTTACATCCTTTTCTCCAAAACGCCTCTTGGTTTTCTTGTAAAAAAGAGCATTTCAGCCTTATAGCTCAAATACAGAGCAGATGGTGCCCTTGCACAATTTAAATAAGATACCAGCATGTTATCACCTGTAGTGCAGTGGTTAGAGCAGTTCTGCAGTGCAGTCACTGGGATGTCAAAAACAGAGGAAAGGAATTTTACTTCAGCAAGTGCTGCATATGAGAGTTTTGTGAGTTTGTTAATGCTATTCCTTGGCTTGCTGCAGTGCACCCAGCAGAAAATCATTAGTGTGAGGCACATTCTCACACAAAAATACTGAGAGTTAAAAAAAAAAAAAAGTAATTGGTTTCTGCCTGTAGGAGGCTGAGGGGATCAGAGAGAATTTAATATATCCATAGCTGGCAGGTTTAATTTGTCTGCTTTTAGCATGACTTTAGATGGTGATGGGCCCAGTATGAATTTTAAAAATCATACTACCTTTATCAACATCAAGGAGTACAAAAGCATGAATAACCAGTTTTCCTAAAGTAAATACAAGGTTGCCGGCTGCAGTCTGTTCTTAAATTGAGGGCAGTATGGAGAATGTGTGCATACATTTCCCTTTTCATTTGTGTTACTATTGCCATTATGATTTAAGCATTACATTAACATTGCTTAAATGATCATTGTTTCAATTACTGAATTCCATTTTAGATTTTCTTCTTAATAGGGGCAGAAAGGTGAAGAGCTTGAAAAATAATTTAGATGGAACACAATTATTTAGGGTGCCATTTTAGGAGAAAATGGTGACGTTTTTATTGTTAACTTAGAAAATAATTTGGGAGTTAAGAGAATTGAGCATCTAAGTATGCGGTAAGTACTAAGCACTGCTTAAATAGTCTGGAGGGAAGAGAGTCACATTACCAGAGGAAACCATTTTTTAAAGAAAGAAGTCAAGATTTGCAAGAACAAGGGGAATACAGAAGGGAAAGAACAATGCAAACACTGGAAAAGTTGATAATAGTTTTTGCAGTGACAACAAGAAAAATAAATAGAAAAATCTATTAATAAAGAGAGAGAGGGAAACAACACAAGGGAACATACTGCGTGAGTTTAAAACATTTTAGTGAGAGGAATTAATATTTTGAGTGAGTGTTTTTTTGGATCCAATTCTGTGTTGAGCCTCACCAGAGTCAGCAGTATAGATTCCATTTTGGGAAGTTATACCACCCAGATCCTGACTAGTTGCTACCAAGGGTTGTTCTCATTTAAGGTTGCATCCTCCAAGATGTCACTGAATATACAACTATAGATAATCTAAAGCACTTGATATTGCACGTTAATCTATTTCCTTTCCCTTCCCCCATATCAGTATTGACAAATTAATGAAGCTTAACCCAAGCTCATCAGAAGGAAAGAGAGCATGTCATCCCTGTCTCAACCAAGCGGAATTATTGTATTTGGTTTTGCTTTTCTGCCAGAATTGGTGGGTTCACACACAGATACAATTACAGAAATACAGTCTTTCTCTTTACAAGGGGTAAGAACAGAAGGAGGCAGGGAGGAAAGATTTATTGTCCCTGAGGTGGTTAGGTTTTATTTTGATGTGTCATATGAGAGGCAGAAGGATTCCCAGACAGTGTGCCAACATGTGGAAGAAGAAATATTTCTGCTTGTTTTCTTCACGTATTCAGGAGAATGCTTTATTAATGTATTGTTTTTTTGTGTTTTCTTTACTTCCTCCCCCCCCAATATGTACTAAGGTTCTCGTGGTGCAAGGGCATGTGGGTGATGTGTCTTACCCCTAGAATTTATTTCAAAGTATATCTAGAGGAATTAAAAATTGGTGAGCTAATCAAGCTGAATAAAAATGAATAAACATCACTGATGAAAGGATTAGGTTGAACTTAACCAAGAAATTGTCCTGTTGTAATGAATCAAATTACTTGAAGGATCTATTAAAATCTATGAATATTTATTTTTTTAAAACAGGAAACTGATGGTTGTAGGGTAAGTTAGAATAGCTGTGGCTGAACTTGCATAAGCAGCTGAGCTTGCCAAACAGCTCACTACCTCTGAAAAAGAGGTCTCACGAACCTGCCGTCCTTCCTTGTTTCCATCCACACTGCCCTGTCCTTTCATTGGACGTTGCTCTGGTACCCAGGAGACCCTTCCCTTGGTGGGCTGCATTTCCTCCAGGTTCCTCTTTGTACAGCGGCTTTTTGTCAAGTTGAGGACACTGTCACAGTGATGTCAGTGCTTAGATGATGACTGGAGCTGGGCTGTAGGAGTGCAACTCTGAAGTGAGGAAAAGGAGGACCATTACGTACAAAAAGCTGGCTTTGAAGGAGCTGATTGGGAAGCTGATAGAGCTACAGTCCTGCAGCCATTAGAGGCTGTGAAACCCATTTTAAGAGCTGGATAAATGCTAAGAGGATATCCAGCTTTACGCCTTATCTGTATGGGAAATCTCTGTTTTAAAGGGGACTTGCTTCTTTCATTGCAGCTGGTCTGTGTAGGCTGTAGCACACCTCTGATTAGATCAACTGTGTGGAAAGAGAATTTCTATGCCTTATCCAGCAGATTTGTGGTTACTGGGTATACCCACTGCTGCAATAAGGAGTAGGAATTAAAGCTGTGTAAAACAGTTTTTCATCTATTTTCCCCAGTCTGTTTTGCATTTATTTTCCTAAAAGGAGAAAGAGACCAAAAATAGAAAAGAAAAGTTTGAGTCAACCACAGTTAGTAATTTCTGCCAAAGCGTGACTGGGGCAGATCTTATACAAAGAATCAGGGAGTAATAGCTTTGACTTCAAGGTTTTGTCACAGCCCTTCCATTTTCTATGATACCATATATATATGTACGTATATATATCTGTACTACCACGCTGCTGTAGAATTTCAGTAAATAGTTGCATTTTGGTTAAGGTACAGACTCCAAACCAGGCAAGGTTGGTTGCTTTTGGGGGGAGAAATAAAATTCTGTTCCTGTCCTGTACTACTGTTTCATTGTTTGATGATTCTTATGCATCTAGCCAAACTAGAGGCAAAACTAAGTTCAGGTACAAGAATTTGTGTCCAACTGTTTATACATGTACAAGTGGTGAACATGAAGTGCCAAATTAGTGCTCAAAAATGGTCCTTAAAAAGAGAAATGAAATTATACAACTTGCAAAATTAATTTTTATTTTAATCCTCTTTTACAAATTTCAGAAAATTTTACTATTAGCTGGAGCCAGATTTTTATTCTAGAAAGGTCGTGGGTTCTTACTGCTCCAGTATTAAGTTATATATATTTTTTCTCAGTCTGTAACAGTGTGTCTGTGTCAATACAGTATTTAGGTGTATTTTCTAAAAATTAAAACTAAATTTTTCTTACCAGGAGTTGACATCACTCATGCCCTGCTACCCACCTCCCCAGTAACCTGTACTGCTAAACAATGTTCTAAAAGAAAATTTATTAGATCACCTATTTAGGTTTTCTGACATCATTCTATCATGGCAATGAAGTGATTTACAAAGAAAAAATAAATTAACTCTGCTTTTAGGCAAAATGGGTTTATGATGATTCATGCTTTCACTGCTAGTATGATAGAAGCTGGAACTGGCCAACCTTTTTAAAGTGAAACATGTTCTGTGCTCAGTTTTCCTCCTTATTTTCTTCACCCATAGTAAAAAGGTTTTGGGTTTGAGTAAATTAAAACATAGAAACTGTCTTGTAACTGAAGCGAGCAATAAACGCAGGGTATCCATGGTAACATCAGTGCAACTAGAGACAAAAGGGAGAAAGCAATTAGTTTGAAGACCAGACTTCAAATTCAGGTGATGGTAGGGGACCTAGATCACATATTCCATGAATAGTCGTATTCACTGAGGGAGCTCGATGTTTAGTTTGGGGAAGAGCAGGCTAAATGGATGGTCACCTCCAGCTGTCGCTCCTGGTCAGCTTTTCTGTGATTTTATGATGCGAATTTGCTTTAAGCAGAGAACTTAGTATATAGAATGGTCAGAAAAGTGGCAAAATGGTATTTTAATAAGAAAGCAGGAAGAAATAATCTTTTCTGAAACATGTCTTAAAATGACACTTGAAACGTTTCTTTTAGCTTCATACAGAGCTTTTTCCTTAGATGTCATACAAATAACAAGTAATACACAAAGGCCTAAACTAAGATGAGAAGATGATGCTGAATCAGAACTCTGAAATAGTTTCTTTGCATATGCTAACTGAACTAAAGCCCAAAGGCCATTAAAAAAGCTGTTCAACTATGGAAATGCTTAAATTTCAGAAAAATATAAATAGTGTAATTTTTTTCCAGAAGGCTTATGGAACAAACTCAGTCTGATAAAAAGACAGCAAAGGTTGAGGTGAACACTGCTGGCAATTTAATCTACATGGAAACTTTGTGTCAGTCACCAGATGTAATATTTGGGAGTGAACAGAGAATAATTTCTGTATGACAACTCAAGCATGTTTTGCTGTGGAATCTCAGATTCTGATGTAGTAGGATGCTTAATTGCAGCCTGTGATGAATGCTGGGACACTGAGCACTGCTCTGTTGCCTCAGTGGAGTTTTGATGTGTACAAGGTCAGTGTTTTGAAATGTGGAAAATGACCTATCAGGGGAAAATGAAGACTGGATGAATTTACAGTCATGGTTTGTCCTTAGTGACATTGACTCAACAACTGTCTTTGAGGGCACACTTGGCAATAGAAAATCCCTTGCTGTTGGATTCTGTGCCTGAAAATGCATTTGCAATTAAAAGCAAAAGCATATTTAAAGTAGTAATGAAAAATACACTTACGCAAATCATATTAACATTTTCAGGAAGACAGCAGTATCATAACAAGCATTTTAACTATGTTATTTTTATTCAGATGATTAATCCATGTCTTACACTAGGCAGGCATTGCATTTAGCATTCTAGTGCAGTTCTCTATATGCAGCCTTGAAATTTCAGCACTGTCCTTCATTGATTTCTGCTAGCAGTACAGACTCTTGAGAGCTCTTCAGGATAGAACCATCTTTCCTGAATTACACAGTTATTTATCAGGAGCCATGTACAGTTGTTCTCTTATTCATTGTTTAAATGGCTTGGCTTCTGCTCTGATACAGGTTATTGATGTTCAGGTCCCTGCTGTGTGTCATTTGTTCATCTGGCTATTTGTTTTCTAACATGAATGATTTCCTTAGAGGAAGAGCTGGAAAAGAGCTGAAGCAAGTCTAACACATCAGTGGCAGTGCAGAAACAAAAGGATATTTTGTTCTCTGGAGTACCTCTGCTTTGGTCTCTCTTTGTCAGCAGCAGCGGTTGTTTGTTGTGTTGGTTTTTACAGTTACATTTGTTGTGTTTTTTTTAAACTAGAGTGAAATCTGTATTGAGCTAAATCATCAATTGGAGATAATTTCTGCCTTGTCTTCCCTGTTCTGTCGTATGGATCAGGTGGTCTCTATTAGGCCCTTCATGTTGCTAATGTTTAGAGCTTCCCAGGGAGCTGTATGATAGCAGGTGTTGCAGCGTCTTTGTAACCTGCCTCCACGCTCTGTTGCCTTTAGTGACCATGAGGCAGATGGGAGATGTACTGAACTGAATCTGGAAAAATTTTTTTCCCCTAGTTTGGGGCTGCTGTAATACTCTAGGACTTACGCAGAATCCCACATGCTATAGCAAAATTCAGCCAGCCAGATGGTTACATGATTTCTCTTGTGACTGCTGCTGAGCTGGAGGCCAGCCCCTGTGAATTTCATATATCACACCACATTTCACTGGTTGGAACTGCGTCAGAGTCCAGTTGAGATTTGCAGTCACAACTTGGTAGCTGAGAGGATGGGTCCTGTTGGCAGCCATACAATTTCTTTTCCAGTCAGTCCTGCTGTTGGCTATTAGTTTTTGATCTGCCATGTCACCTCCGTTTCCTCTTGAATCAGTGCCATACTATATTGCCAGCAAACATTTGCAAGGTTTTCAGGACAGCCCGAGCTGTAGCCATATAGCCAGGATGGAGGCTGGGATTCGCATCCCACAGGAATGTTCCCAGCCATGGGATCTGGCACCCTGCCTTCCCCAACATGAGAATGCCACTGCTTGGCTGGGCTGGCTGAGTATCTGTAATCACGGTGGCCTTGCTACATCCTGGATTAACCACACTAAAGAACTGCTGTCATACTTTAGGCATAGAACTGTGCTGCACTGGGATTCAGCTGACTCCTGGCCACCTGTGTGGCATCCAACTCATTGCCACTTTCTTAAGCTGCTTAAAATAATCGTAGAAATGAGCTTATTACTATTACCAGAGGTTTCAAACAAAGGAGTTCTGACTGGCAAAGTCCTGGAAGTTTGCACTGATGTGGTTCTTATTAATTCAGGTATAGTCAAAGATTTTTTGTGGCTGAAAACTTGCAATTTCAAGGTGAGAGACAGGACTTCTGGGGACATCCCAGCCATTGGTTTGTAGTAGGTTGCAAGATGTTTTCTGTTGCTGTTATTTTTCTGAACCACATACTTGCTTAAATATCTGAAAGAAAATAGAAAAGATGGAACCCCCCCCCCCCCCCCCCCCATTTTGCTTCTCCCATTTGCTCTCCTGGTAAATGAGAAAATACTTAATGAAGCAACAGAGGCAGTCTGTAATGATAGCAGACTGGATTGTTTATGATGAGATTTTGGTTTGCTTTACTTCTCTGGCTTGGGGTTTGCTATTTTTTAAAGATGTGTTCATATATTTCCTATTAGGAACTGTGATGTGGTTGCTTTCTACCCATAGAGCTTTATGTAGAGTCACAGAATCATACAATGGTATGGGTTGGGAATGACCTTCAAAGGTCATCTAGTCCAACCCCCCTGCAATGAGTAGGGATATCTTCAACTAGATCAGATTGCCCAGAACCACATCCAATGTAAAGAGTTTATGGACTACTGCAGGGTTCATGCATGTCTGTGGGTGTGAGTCAGTAGGGGAAAAGGAGAACACTGAATAGAGATGCAGGCCAAATAAACTGAAAAATAATGGAGGAAGTGGCTAAGCTGGAAGTATGGAGCACAACATTGGCAGCAAGAAAGTGGCCGCAGGTTTTTAAAGGCAGTGACCCATGGCATGTTTGAGAAGCATGTTCCTCATGTAAAACCATGTCTGGCTTGCTGGTCTAGCAAACTTGGTAGACCAGCCCACTTGTTATTTTTGCAAATACGCATTTATAATTTGGTTTTAAGTGTAATTTCAGGCATTATTGTCGAAATTAACAACTTCTGCTGCGTGAAAGTCTCACCAGTTACCTCATTTCTATGTGTCTTTGAGGGGGACAATAATACACCTTTTCTTACTCCCAGATTTTCTTGGGGCTCTGCTTGCACTGGTTCTCAAGATCAACTCATCTATTTTCCCATCAGAAGAAGAGCTACTATGTGCCCTGTACAGTCTCTGACTGATAAAGAACACGCTTCTTTCCTTTCTGGACTTTTAACTGAACAAGCTTAAATACAAAATTGGTATTAAAAAGATAAGTAGCATTAATATGGGTGGAGAACTAAGTGGACCAGGTTACCACTTTTCGAGAGACAAGAAGCACAGAACAGATTGCAGCCTACAGAGATATGAGGTCACAATATGCAGAACTCTCAATCAAGATGGAACGTTGTGGTTTGGGATTTGTTTTCTCTGAGCCTTTATTAAAAATAGAGGCAGCGGTGAGACTATTTTAGAGCTCTACTGTAGAAATTCACTGCATAGGTATTGTATTTTCTGAATTCATGTTCTAGGAGAATAAAACAATGGCAACAACAAAATCTCTGGATAATTAAATATTTTTACCTGCCATTCATTTCAGTAATTGTGGAACTTACTTTTACCCCCCTTCAGCTTACTCTATTTCAGAAAGCTCATATGCTGGTATAAACACCTGCATATTCCACCTAATGTTGTCACTATCTATGGAAAAGGAGAGGGAAAATAAAGCTCAGAAAACTGTTTTTCAAAGATAAATGATTGCCAGAGCAGATGCATTTATATACATAGAAATATGTATCTGTGTAGACACATAGTAAAGAAAAAAAAAAAAAAGAGAACATATATCTGAAATAACTTCTGTACCTTATACTTGTTCCTTATGGTAAGATAAATATGAATCTGTGTCTCCTTTCCATTGAAAATTGCTTCTAATTTCTAACTACAGAGATTTGATGGTTCAGGGAGGTGAGCCCATCTGATGGTGACTGGCTTCTGGAAAAACCCCAAGGAAACAAGATAAGAACACTTCTGAACCACACTACTACAAAGGCAGCACAGAGGTAAAAAACGAAGATGCCATGCTTGAGAAACTCCAGTTGAAAACTTAAGCCTAAATAGTTCTCCTTCACAGGGATCAGAGTATCATAGTATAGTCCTGGCTTAAATCTAGGTCAGCTGGATTTGTGTTCAGATATTTATAGGTAAACATGGTATATTAATAATATGGTTATTTGTTTATTGAGCTATTTGCCTGTCATGGTTGAAGCTTAGTCATAAATTAGAAAACCATGTAGTCTGCTTGTTCCCCCCCGCCACTCCTGGAGGGATGGGGAGGAGAATGGAAAGAATGTAACTCCCATGGGTTGAGATAAGAACAGTCCAGTAACTA
>WYDI02011898.1:0-102250 GCA_009867235.2 Psittacus erithacus
TGAATGCTCCATCCCTGGCGGTGTTCAAGTCCAGGTTGGACAGAGCCTTGGGTGACATGGTTTAGTGTGAGGTGTCCATGCCCATGGCAGGGAGGTTGGAACTAGATGATCTTAAGGCCCTTTCCAACCCTAACTATTCTATGATTCTATGATGTTACCACGGACTCTGTAAGGCTTCTGGTCCTTAAATCTAAGACTATATGATGATGCTGGTGGTTGAAATGACTGATAAAGATGGGAAGTGAATGTGTGTGTCTGTCCATGTGCAGAAACAGAGGACAAGAAAACATGCTCTTTCAATAGAGAGCCTACTATGCTAATCATAATTGATTTTTATTTATACTTATTTTTATTTATACTTAACGGTGCTGATTTATTAAACCATCCATCTTCTAAAAGCAGAGGCTCAGAGGTAAATAGGTTTGATTTTGAACATTTTCCAGATTTAGGGGTGAATTTCAAAATAAAGAGAGGCAGAATTTCAAAATAAAGAGAGGCAGAGTGGGAGAACCATGTTCCCTCAACACTTTTCTGTAGGCTGCCTGCATCTCTGCAGCATGTCTTTGTGGCAAGAGCTGCCCCTGTTTCTTCTGGCTCTCAGGAAGAGGCTGCAAATCTCCAGAACTGATAATATTTGAAATATTACATTGAAATATTATATTATGTATAACATTTGAAATGTTATATATATGTGGTGAGTTACAAGGACAGTGAAAAAAAAAAGGAACACATCAATAATATAATCTCTCACATACCATAAGAAATGATGGCATTAACATATTCCTCCCTGGAACTTCTAATATTAGAGATCCTTCCAAACTGACACAACTAATAAAGAACCAGCCCACCAAATGTGGATATTCCTATAAAAAAACATTTCCTTACAAAATGTCACCTGCTCTTCTGTAGACAAAATACTCCTCCCTAATTCAACCCCATAAACCTGTTATGCTGTATCAGAAAAGTCCTGTGCTCATCATGTTAATGCGCATATAATGTATGCACAAGCACACTCTGCATGAATGATAGTAATGTTTTTGAAATAAATTTCAGGCTTTGTGGCTCCATAGCTATATCCTCAGCCTTCTGCCCACAAATCCTCCTTTGGGATTACATCTATTCCTGCAAAGCTCATCTTTTGGCCAAACATGGAATTTTTCTACCCAAAGTTGCAATTTCTTGGAGCCCTAGGGCTAAATAATGTTCAGCACTTCTTTTGAGTGTGAAATGTTTCCATTTGTATATCAGTATGAATTCTAAATATACATAGGCACAGACACATTTCCAAAGGACTTTGGCCCAACTGTCTGTCCTTGGAGATAACAAGAGAGGTGAACTGGAAGCTCAGATTGGAGTCCCTGCATTAGCTAGGCTGCGCTGAAAAGACAAGCTTGTAGCAACATTGCCGCTGACATGCCGCTGTGTGCCGTCACCTGAGTGCTCATAGCTGCATAGCTGAGTCAAGCTGCTGTTGTGTCCTCACACCTGGAGCAGTCAGACCAGGGATGGGGAAGTGTTCCCTGCTTCCTTGACCTAATCATGTTCTGCAAGGCTGACTGGGAGACAGGCATCAGCTAAATTCATTCCCTGAGGCTCAGAAAACCTGAGGAACCACTGCCTCCTTTCAAGCTGCTCATCAACTCTGAAAAACAAGACATCAGCTCCCCCTCACTTGCTTTCATGAGAGCAGGCACTGAAGAAACTCCTGAGAAAGAGGGCTGTCTCCTCAACAGCCCCTGGCAGATGATCACTGCAACTGCTTCCTCAACAGTTTATACAAATCCTCTACACTCACTGCCTATTTGAAGGAGTTATGAAGAAGATGCAGAAGAAAATATTTTAAATATAGGGACCAGTGCTCCTTCCATTCACTATGGTATTGCTTGCCTTCTAATAACTGAGGAGCAAGCATGCACTTCAAAAGCAGGAAGATGAGGAAGCAAAAGCCCTTGATGTACCCTTTGCCCTGTTTGCACCCAGCTATCTCTGTACATGCCCATCCAACAGCAGAAAAGGTCATGGCATTTCTATGGAGAAGGGACGCTTCTTCAGCATGGAAAGGTGCAGAAAGCACATGATGAAACCAACAAGACCATCTACAGCCATCACTTTCCCGCTAATAGCATCCAAAAGTGAGGTTGTGTCAGCAGGGACTGAGAGGTCATCTCTATAAAAGCGAGTTTTGTTACCTGAGCTTGAGGTTTGGGAAGCCACACTGTTGTCCTGTCTGCTTTCCAACCTAGCTTTGCTAGGAAGAACTTGCTCCATCAAAAACAACACTACCTTCTATTGGGTGCCAGGGCCTCAACCTCAGGTTTTAAATTCACCCTTATACAAAACATTGGCATGCTTTCTGGGGCACTTCCAGCGCTGTGGGAAGATTTGCCAGTGAAATTAGAGAACTACAGATCACAGTTGTGCGCTCGCCTGGTACTAACAACTTCAATCAAAGCCAGTCTGTTTCCACTTCTTTTGCCTCATTCATGTGCCAGCAGTGGCAAAAAACTTTTCTCATCTGATTAAAGTCATTAGATGACTGACAGCAAAGTCCTCATCAAATCTTTCAAAAAGCAAAAACAAATAAAAGCAGCTACAAAAGGCTGTCACAAATGTCCCAGTCAAAGTGGGAGAATCACTACTCTGACATCACTGCTTAAAAACTGTGAAAAGACTGCCTGTTTGTAATGTCAACAAAGCACAAAATCTGGACACAAGAAAACACAGGAAAAAATACATTAAATAAATGAAAGAGAGGTGGATATATAAAAACCAAATCATCTAGGATCAGTTTGAATGCTTGTCTGGAAAGCTTTACAGTATTTGGGAGAAGCCTGCAAAATATTCACTACAGCAAATGCTTCACTGATGTTAATTTTATTTCTTCTCCAGGCCATCACAGGTAAACACTACCTCTACAGTTTAACACTTATCTCTGTGGTGAAACATCATGTCTATGTTTAAAAGTGTCCCTTGAAACGATGCTTAAACATCAGCGGACAGAGGTATCTGGTGCTATTTTAGATACCTTAAGAGTATCAAGCCTGGCATTCAGCTACTGCAGGTCCTCTATGGTCCAGCCAGACGTGAAGAAGTCTGAGGTATCTTAGGATGTCTAAGATAGCAACAGACAAGGGTATTTAGGGCTCTGAATCTCAACCCCAGTGCTGTAATTATTGACTCTTATGATGGAAGTTCTTCAGAAGTAGGCATTCTCTGACTTGCGCATCCTGCACAGCACTAAGCAGTGTTTACAAACAAACAGAAGCTTGTAGCACTGCAGGACCTGATTAGCTGGAAAACCCTGTGAGGAACCTGTTGTCCTGCTCGTAGAGCCATCCAGACTTGAATCTCCATGCATTCGTCTGGAACTGTTCTGCAGCTGCTTCCAAGCAGCTGGTGGGGAATGCAGCCAGGGGCACAGTCATGCAGGAGGCACCGTGGGGAGAGTTAACATGGACAGCGCAGTGTGCTACCTTGGCAGATCTACAAATGTCCTCTTTTAAGGATCATGACAAAGCAAAATATTATATGGTTCCCTAAACTCCCCTCTGAAGGAAACACAACACTATTTCTTTGTTTCATCATTATTCTCACCCAAGTTTAGGTGCTGGATACACATCACCTTAGCTAGCTTCTTCTGGGGCTGTGGAATTTAGCTCCTTATGCTGGGCTTTGCTGAGGTCCTTCCAGTACCATTAGGGCTGGTGTGTAAAGCTCACACTTGGATGTCCCTGCTCCACCAGTTTTTTGTGTGAAGAGAACATACGTGACATCAGTCCCACCACTTTTTATCATGGCTGTAACTGAGTTACCTTATAGACTACATGCTCACATGAGAGGAGTCAACTATCCTTGAGGTTAGTGGGTGACATTCTACTGACTTCAGAGCAGGGCTTTCTGTAGTGCATGGGGAAAGCTGGGCTTACTTCCTAACAGCACCTACAGCAATATAACTCAGAAGGCAGTACTGACTATACAATCATAATTTCAAAACCCTAATGGTAGGATGTCCCATATACAGCAACCTTTGGATTATTTATGAAGTATCTAAGAGACAACAGTTATGGAAAAATAGGCTGCTGGCTGCTTGGCACAATTCAAATTTTAAGAACATAGTTTAGGGGCTTATGTATCAGACATACATACTTGTTCTTTATATTCTTAGTCACTGTATTTACGTGAATACAAAAAGCACAAGATGGCTTGGCTTTTCCTTCTCGCCCTCTTATCACAGCATCCACAAAAGTTCCCAGAGCAGAGTTGGTTGCTGCTATTTTGGAAATGACACAGCTATTAAATTTTCATGCCCAATTATTATTTTGGCAGGCAGACAGCATTTGCCTGCAGATTGCATGGCAATTTTCTATTGTTCATTACTCAATAAAATCTGTGTGGAATCTCCTGATAGATACGCCTCTAACCCACAGGCTTCGCATTCGGTCATTAGTCTGCCAAATTTTCAAATGATATTGCAAACAGCAGGAGTGTTAGAATATCTCAAAACGGTCACTGAAATCTTCTACAACAGGGAGTCTGAGGCTTTCTGACTAAAATGCTAACAGTTGCCTTAAAAAAGAAAAGGTTCCTCTACATTTGTGCCTCATGTTGTTTCGTATACTGCAATGCCATAAGAAAAGTGGTTATGAGACTGAAAGTCTGATTTCAACCAACAAGAGCAGAGAAATGCAGTGTTTATGCTAAAACCATTATCACTCAGAGCTAAAACTCTGCTCAAACTGATTATCCACTCCAGCATTCCAGCTTTAAAATTATCCTCCAAATAAAAATGAGAAATCCATTTTGTCTGGCACTCTGGGCTGAATGCACTATTATTCAGTGTGAAGGCTTGGTCATGCATAGCTTTGAGGGCAGTTTTGGGTGTTTGAAGAATGGAAGTCTGTCTCCTGACCTGGGAATCAGTGCATACAGAAATAATAACCAACCTTTTTTTCAGCTGTTTCATGAAAGTGAATCATAGTCTGCAGCTCTCGTATGATTTATTGTCATGCACCTCGTTGTAACACCACTACAGAGCAAAGCAAGGGTAGAAAATCGGCCACAGTGGTCAGCTAAGCTGTGAGAATTTCCAGTGCACTGGAGAGCTTGGAAGATGTTGGTTTGGTAGCTAATACAGTAACAAAGGTGGTATTGGGGGCAGAGGCTGACACTGTTTACTGGTTTTGATATATCTAAATCTTGACATTTGGCTGAGATGCTTTTTACAGGTTACTCTCAGCTAAAGCTTTGAAGTTGCTGAGTTACAGCAAATTAAATGTCTGCAACCTGAAAACTAACCTGTACATAACACTTGTATCTCTACCTGCTAATGAATGAGGTGTTATTCCTTTCTTAGATCTAAACTGTTTAAAAAATCCCAACAAAAATGAAAGCCAACAGGTGCTGTCTTCTGAATAAAATCATAACAAAAACAGTTACTAGACAGCAATAAAACACTCTATTTTGAATAACAAGTTTGGAAAGATCTGTGTCTATGCTTATGTACTACAAGTCTTAGCAGTATCACTTGATTCAGGCTAACATAAAGCATTTTGTCACATGAATGCATCTATCCAGATGCTAGTTTACTTCCCAAACCCTCATCTTTTAATAAAAGAGAGGTAAAAAAAAGTCTTCAGCTGTTCAGCTCACAAATAAATCCTCATAAGTATATCAACCTAGTGTGATTGTAGGTGAGTCTACAGAAAGGCCAGAGGACCAAGAGATGAACTTTCCCCATTTAGCTATGTAGGTGCTGGATGCCTGGTGACCATGACTGAAATACTACCATTGCCAATTACTTCAGAGAAGAAAAACTTGGGAGAGTCACAGAGCTATGCAATAACTGCACCTCACTGTTTGTTTTCACAAGAAAAGGACAGGGACAGATACCATCTTTCAACTTCTGGATAGTCCTTTAACTTTGTAGGGAGCAGGGGAGGGCAGAGGGAAAAGCATCTCAACCTCCTACCACTACCACTTTCCAGTTCCCAAACTACAGCAAAGTATGTCTCCCAACATGCCAGACTGAAGCAGGGGGAGCGTGTATGTGTGGGAAGGTTTCCTAGCCATGGATATAGCAATTCCTCACACCAAACATCTGAGAACAGTAGTAGATCAAGTTTGCATCCTTGAGAGCAATCAAAGAATGGTCAAAGTCTTTCCAACTGATTTGTCTTCAGACACAGAGGCTACTACATAGAGAAAGAGAATATTCTGTTCTCTGTAACTAACAGACAAAATGAGAAGCAGTTAAGTCTCACTTGCAGTAAAAGAGTTTTGGGAAATCAGTCTGACAGCTACACCCAGGAATCACCTGGATCCTCAAGGAAGGAGGGCATAGCCCAGGATGGGGAAATGGACTGATGAATTCTCTTCCAGTTATATTTGCTATGACTCTCAGAACCCCTCTCTGAAGTCCTCCATCACAGACCCATTAATTCCTGAAATGCACAGTACAATGTGCAGCGGAACAGCATATGCTCTCTGGATGACTTTAGCCACAGTTGCAGAAGGGGAACTAGAGTTTTGTCCAATTATCTTGATGTTGGTGTTGTGAAAGTTTCCATAACATGTAATAAAGCCTGCTTGGTTAAGGGGCCAGATGCTCCTTTGTCCTTACTGAAGAGGAGAGGAGCAGAATCCAGCTTGAGCTGAGCGCAGGAGAAAAAAGAGGGGAACAATGCCTCTGCAGTGTGGTTTTGCAAAACTGCCACAGAATTGCTGCTTCTTGAGTCCTGGGAGACAGAACTTGAGCAATGCAATACTGTATATTCATCACAGGCAGAGTATAAAAAGTTAGATAAACAGCAAACACAAGCCCTCTGGGAGGGGCAAAGCAGTGATTAGTTGTAGCAGCTGTAGTACTGTGGGGTTCTGGTCCCACTTCTGTAACTGATGCCAAAAGGAGAGTACCAAGGGAATCACAGCAGCATGAAAACCATGTTTTCTGCCAGAGAAAGTACTTGCTGAATTCTGTGCAGTGAAGTTTCATCTTTTACGCTGTGCCTAGACATGAGAGTTACTCATTTACAGCTCAAATGCGAGTCATTTATTATGGGTTTACTTGTACTATAGCTAGTTATTTCTTAAAGGAAGGTATCTCATTCCAAATCCATTGTATTTGGGTCTTCCCAAATCATGTGATGTTTTCTGTGAGTGTAGTGAGGGTCCCACTCCAGGATTTTCAGTAAGAGAAATTAGTTCAGAATGCTAGCATAACAGATACCATTGCTTAATTCACATGGGCAAGCAAACATCTCTGCTGCTGCTTCTGCTGCTAAGCTAACAGTAACAAATCAGCTCATGTTTTTAAATTATCAGAAAAGAAATTTTAGGTGTTATTTACCTGCAAAGAGGTTCTACAAGGTCCTTGTCAAGAAAATCATGATCTTTCTTTACTGCAGAAATGTCAATGGGAAACTGGGAGTCTATAAAAGGAGACACAATATTAAGACGACTGCTTGCTATTCAAACGAAAATACATTGTCTACATCTAAAATGCTTTGAATGTGCTTGCTCACTGAGATCTAGTATGACCGATTTCACATAGCTCTGGTTCCCTTCCAGCTGTATCTGTGACTCTTTCAGCCACTTTATTTGTTTTTTTCTGTTAAAGGTATAGTTGAACATCCTGCGCACCAAAGAGAGAGCAAGGTTATTTCATTTTGGATTTAGCTGTTCTTTCTAGCACCTAGCACAAACAAATGAGACCAGTGAATTACCAACAGACTTTCTTTCTCCACATGACCAACAAGGTTCTCCACTCCCATCACAGTGACTTAATGAGTTATTCGCTAGACTATTCCCATGAAACAGAAATGTTCTGTGCTTTTTGCTTTTTTTACAAGTTCCAATAACAATGATTTCAGACAAAGTGTTACTCAAGTAACAGAGACCAAAAAGATGAGTTGAATTATAACCCCCAATGTTAGCTAAAAAGCCAGGCTAGTGTGCTGGAAGCTGACATTTGTAATAAAAAGTGACATGGCTGTTAAACATCAGTGGGCTTTGTAACGGTGGGATGGGTTCCAGTGCTGTGGCTGCTCTCCAGACTACTCTGCCATGCTTAGGTGCTACAGCTGGGATACAGAAACTGCAGCCAGCATTTTCAGACACTAGTGCTTAACACTGACATAACAGATGCTGTAAAAAAGACTTGGTTTTCAGAGACTCAGACTGTCTAGAGTGCATACTGACTCTACAGGAACTGTGGGAGCCCAGCACAGGTTGTTTTTTGAAGGGAACAGCCCTTTGAGTTCAGTAGGCAGTGGACTCTCCTTTCACTGGGGGAGTCAGTATCTGAGATACTCTTAACTACAAGGCAGACAAAAAAGTACTACTGGACACCCATGGACTGTGGTAGACACGCATCTATGTCAGCTTTGGTTGGGAAGGCTTATTAATCTTAGTTCCCTGCTGGTTTTAATAGAACCCATGTGGAGCCACCCAAGCATTTCTGCATGGTGCTCCTAATCCTTGGGAACCCAATAGCCCATCAGGATCCAGCACCCGAGCCTTGAGAGCCATCAAAAGCCGTGGAGGTGTCGTTGGCATCACACTCCCCACTGGCCTCAACCCCACACAAGGGCGTCCAAGCTGTCTCTCTGCAGAGCTGGCTCTGACCCATGAGGTTTCTTGGCCATCATTCCATGAGTGGAGCTGTGCTGCCTCCAGACCCAAGCTGACCCTGGAAGGTGTCCAGTGGTGTCTGGCAGAGCTGTGCTTCAGCTAATAAGGCCAAGTGGGCCTGAGCTGGCTCTGTACCTCTGGCAGGCAGAATATGCAGTTTGGGAAGAACGAAGATCAGCTGCAGTTTCCCTGTCAGCACAAACCTAAGGGAGCAGGAAAACCCCAGCCCCAGTTCTCAAACTGCTCCTGAATGCAGCAGCAGTGCAACCACTTACCGTCCCCTCAAGGACACAATTTCTCTGGGCGCAAGCTTTACAGCTAGAAGGGGGACATGGCCATTTGCTTGGAGTTAGCAAAATATTTGCAAATGTGAAATGCAGCTCAGATCGTTCACTTTTGGTAACTTGGCAGTTTTTAATCTTATTTTCAGTAAGAGAAATGTTCAGTAATTTACACTGTGTTCAATCTCATAATGGGGACAGTTCAGTAAGTTTTTAAAAACGTGACCTATGTATTTGGATTTTTTGTACTTGTTTCTGCTAATCTCTGAGGCTTACACAAACTATGTCCTTCTTTTTTTTTTTCTTCCCATGGCTACGAGAGCAAGAATCTTACTTTTCTTTAGGCACTGGTAAGAGGCTTTGTGAAGCTGCCAGCCATGGCCATAACTCAGCCAAAAGTAGAGCTGGCCAACTGCAAGCTCTGCTGGCAAGAACCCAGTGCACTTTCAATATCGCGCAAAGAGGATAAAAACTTACTTACCCTCATAGAACTGAGCATACTGGGGAAATCCAGCTGCACGTAGCCAGTCACACGCTTCTTTTGCTTCGATTTCTGAACAGAAAAAGAGAAAGAAATTCCATTTTGTTACTTTGCATTAGAAGTTAATTACAAGCGTATAACAAAGAGACTTGATAGTAGCTGTTTGTTGCTTAAAAGTACTGTCACCACTCTGAAGTATTTCTTTGTAACATCAGAAAACAAAACAGTCTCTCAAACAAATCCACCTGTGCCCACAGGACCCTGGGGTTTGCATAGCTGCTTGGTGACCAGGATGAAGTGTTAATCATCTCCACAGCAGGAGAAATTGCTCAGCCAGGTCTGTGGTCCTGTGTTCTATCCCCTCTCAAGAGTAAGTTGTTGGGGAGAGGTGAAGATGAAGCAGAGTGGGAATGGGGTGACACTGAGCATGCACTGTGTTTTTGCCTGCTCTGACATTTCTTGCAGAGAAAAATCCCATGTGAAAGCCACTGAAAGCTCTGCCAGAAAAACCCCAGTGCAGGTCTTATGTTACTGAAGGGACAATTGCATAGGTAGGATGTGCCTTCCTACTCCTACCTCTAGCCATCTGAACTCCATTATGTGGACCCCCCCCGCAGGCAATAGAAAGACAGATACTTTTCGAAGAGTGATTCATTTCACCTTGAAGTATCGTCTAAAATAGGTGAGATAAATCAACTACTGACAATACTTTTCTCTTGTGGCTGCTAAGAGAGAAAGAATAAACAGCTACAGCTATGGCTATGCAGCTAAATAAAATAGATACAGGCAGCAGCTTCAAGCACTGGATCCCAGACCACTCACTCTTTAATTTTAATTCACTTCCAGGCCTGTTTTGGGCTGTTTCAGTTGTCTATCAAGAGAAATCTTTTATTGAGAAGGCTTGTAATAAGCAATGAGGAGAGGAATCAGTCTGTGTCATCCTACCCCTGCCTCTCCACTCTTCAGAAGTATGGACACAGCTGACACTGTACTATGTTTCCCCTCCCAAACAGCTTTCAATGGGTAAGATGCATCCTTCCCTATAGAAGAGGTGTGGGGAACCATCAGCTGAACAAGAAAATAGTCCCTCTTTACTTTGAAAGTGACAGTCAGGATATGTGAGCATGAGGGAACAGAAGAAACTCATGTTCAAGAGGGGACTCATAAGACCTAAAGCTTTTTGCATAGGAGAGGCAAATGTACCTTGTGCAGTTACTAAAGCAGTAGTAAATAAATGTCAGCTACACAAAAACACAGGATATAGTTTGAAATGCCTCTAGTGAAACAGACTTTGAGCAGTCCAGCAGTCACACACACGATTATGTGCCCAGCCTCTGAGATGACTGATACATGTTGACAGTGGGGTACCCCAATTTTTACCAAGCTCCACAGGCTCATATCATGGAAAGCAGTGTGCCTTGTCTGGCTCTGCCCAGTGCCCGCACTGCCTGCATGCACAGCTGCTCCCTCAGCAACTGGAGGAACAATTGAAAATAGAGGCTCACCCAGATAAATGTGGGTTTCTGGGAAAACCTGGGCAACACCTCCTTGCTGCCCAGATCCTGATCAGGATCTACCACTTGAACAGTTTTGGTTTACAAGATCAGAGTCAAAACACATATCTGCACCTCTTGCATTTGCAAAATAAAGTGTGCAAGTGGTGAAGAAAACAGATATTTTATGTTACTTATTATTCAACCTGAATGAACGAGTCAAGAGTTTTGGCACATTTGTGATTGTAAAATCTAGGCAGTCATAATACTAAACCCTAAATATAAAGCAAGTGATGGAACTGGAAAAAGAAAACCAGGATCAGTTGCTTTTCTGCATGGTTTGCCTTGCATGAAAAAAAATTCCAGTTGTAAATCTGTTTTCTACTAAAATGCATTTTACAGACAGGAGTGCTGGCGTGAATTTTTCCCCATGTATTTCTGTTTGGATCACTCATACTTTTTAATGACTTAACCCACTGAAGGTCACCATAAATCTTGCTTTGAATATACTCTGAATATACTCTGAAGTATGTGACCCACTCACCTTCCTGAACCTCTATTTAGTCATGCCAGCAAATTTTGTTGCAGAAATAAAAATTCAGAATACAAAGTCTATGGATCAAAAGCCTGATATTGATGAAATCTTACAGATGATTAGACAGCCAGTAACAGCTCTGCAATGGCTACAATCATTAGCAGTGCTGAAAAGGATTTACCACCAGGTCTTCATTTGCTTTGACATTAGCTCATGTCAAGGCCAAAAAAAGGAGTATGAAAGTACATTCGGTTCTTAACGCTGCACAAAAGAATGAGTGGCTTACATAAAACGCATCTCTCACTACTGCACATCTGTGTGCTGAAAGCACATCTCTATTATGTTCCAGTGAGACTGAATATTTTTATTAAGTGCTTGGAAAAAAGACAAGTCTTTACACTTTTTTCTTTTGCTTAATTCAATCTCAAGAAACACAGATGAATCAATCCCATTTCAAAATGTATTTTACAACTCAGAACAGCTGTATGTACATTCTAGCTTCATCTGGCCTGGAAGCACAACTAACAGAGGCTGTGGGTGATAAAGAATGCTACCATTTAATGCTCTTATATGCTTATCGTATTTCAATGTTTTTTGCAGTTGGCTGCTCAGAGGGGCATGCTGAGGAATCTTCCTGAAGCCCAACTGAGATATAAAATTCTCAGGTTGCAGTGGGTGAATAATCACAGGAAATAACCAAGGAAGTAAATCTCAACCTTTTTGGGGGGTTTGTTTTTGTGGTGGTTTGGTTTGTTTTGTTTTTTTTTTTTGAGGCTGTTTGTAGCGTACTGCGACCATTCAAAAATGACTGACTGATTTAACTTCTGCATTCAAAGCTTTATCTCCTTCCATGAAGGCACCTATTGTGAGTACTCTCATTTTCTGAATGATCATCTTAAACAAACTGATTCAGCCTTAAATAAGGTTTGCTAAGTCAGCTTTTGGGATACTGGGTCTTAAGATATGTATCAGTGTCTAGTTTCTTCCCATATCTCTCTTTCCATTCTGGTTCTATTCAGAGGCCAGCTGAAGCGGAGAAGCGCAATGTGGTGCTGGCCCAGCCAAAAATATGACTTTGCTCATACAGGTGTATTTCCAGAGGCTAAAGGCATCTGTTCCAGCCATTCCCCTCTTGGCTGCTCCTACAGTTTTGATGAAAAGGCACAGCCAAGGACTTACACCTCAGCAGACACCAAAGATGATTTCTATTATCTCGCCCTGGGCATGTAATTGAAGTTATAGTTCAAAATGCAATACAGATGCTTCTATTACTGGATATTGTAATGCTTAAAACATAATTTGAGATACTCAGTTTAACCTTCTCTTTCTGTGTACATACTCTAATATTTTCTTTTTGTTACTTGGTGTTAAACATCAGTGAAGACTTCTTTGAGAAGGAATGAGTACACTGCCTCACTGAAAAAAAAAGACCTTGATGAAGCTGTCAATGAAGGGTTGCAGGAATACTTTTGGCAGTGTTGGTCCAGTTCTGTTCCCATGTCCAGGCTAATGCAGGGCTCTGAACTGTCTTGGTGTGACCCTGAAGGACCTGGAAAACTACATGTGTTCCCAGGTGGCTCCAGGGAAGGGCGGTCACTCTGAGAAGAGTGATTTTAGGGAGAACATGGCTTATACTTTTGCAGTCAAGGCTGGCAGGAGGCACAATGAACCGCTACCACCATGAACAGCATTTTCCTTGATGTGACCTTTAAAACACTGTTCACTCCAGCACACCTGATGGTGGGTTTGTCCTTATGCACGAGTGTCCTGCTCTGCTGATGGAAAAACAGGGATAGTTTACCTACTGCTTTCCACTTGCTAGGGCAGCAGTTAATGGCAACCATTAATTATTAAGGCTAGACAATAATTCAGTCACAAATGTTGACATGCATCAGTATGTCTCACAGTACTTGAATTCTCAGGAGTTTGTTTTCAGTATTTAGTTGAAGCTTGACAGGAAACAAATTTCTTTTGCCATTTCACTTTTCTACCAATAAAGTGTTATTGAGATCCACACATGCAAAAGCCCTCCAGCCACATTTCTGGGGATATTTTCTCATGGTCTCCATATCCCCCTCATCTACCAGCTCTTCCCAGGAATTATGCCCAAAGTCTCCTGTGCACAGGCATTGCTGCTGACCTTCCTTGCATCCTGAGGCCCCCCAGAAGTTGCCCCAATTTCAGCAAAATCTTTCTGTGCCCATATGCAAGCAGCGAATTAAAACCTTGTCACACACCTCTTTGATCAGCCAAGCCATTTCCCCCCCACCATGGGATTGTCTTAATCTTTTCTCTTAGACCTGTCCCACTGTGTATTAAATTAAATGTTTATCAGAGACAGTGACATAGTAGCTCAAAGCTTATATTGCACAGTAGAGATTGAAGCGCAAATCTCTGACCCATTTTTTAATTTATTTAGTATGCAAGTAAAGTGAAATAAGGAG
Source organism: Psittacus erithacus (assembly GCA_009867235.2). NCBI lineage: Eukaryota > Metazoa > Chordata > Aves > Psittaciformes > Psittacidae > Psittacus > Psittacus erithacus. The sequence goes on from WYDI02011898.1 coordinate 13,863, forward strand.
AGAGAGGTTCACCAGGAAGTGTGACAGATGTTCAGAGCACAGCTGGGATGTGGCTTTGAGTCTATCTCTAGTGTTAAGCAGGTTTGAGCTTTTCTCCTACAGACCATGGGGGTATTCTGGCTATCCTGGGGCTAAAATGGAGACAGTTATATGATGTCTTTCTCTCTCTTCCAACACTTTCATTCTTCACAGACTGCTTTGATGGTGCCCAACATCAGACGAAGACTCTAGCAGTGAGCTGCCACTAAAGGAGACATCCTACCCCACACCAGCTGCCTGCTTCTCTTGCTTCCCTTCCTGCCACACCAACCTCTAGCTAACCCTTCAGAGACTGAGCTCAACCCTCTAAGATGGCAGGAAACTAACTCTGCAAAACCAGGAATGGTCTACTGTTGGATTAACGAGCTCTACAGGTCCTGTTTAGTCCACATTAGTTGCATTTTAACAAGCCCAAGAAAACCAAGCCACTGGGACAGTCTTTCCTCCTAAAAAAGAATGCAGGAGAACTGTCTAAAAGGTTGTCTGGAGGAAATTACTTTGTCAAAAGAAAATCACATAAGAAATTAATTTTCTATCTTGGGACTTTCTTGTCACTGTCCACAAATATTGGTGCTAAGACCTAGGTACTAGAGACTTTTCCCTTTTCCTGTCTAGACTTCAGCATTTCATCTTGATTCTGCCTTTCTGCCAGTCTCTCTCTGTCTCTTCTATCTCCTGTTTTGGTGTTTCTCTCTTTTCTTAAACTGTATTTTTAATTTAAGATTTAGATATTATTTTGCACAATGCAGTGAAAGAAATAGCAACTAAAATAAATAAGGTATAAAATTACCCCATCTATTGTGTTGATGCCAACTTTATGTGATAAGCTTTATTTTCAACAGTCTACAAATCACTGTTTATGCTCACTTTTTTATTCCCCCTATATTGTTCATCACTTAAATCAATCTACCAGACTTAAATTATCTGGGGATGTTAGTGAAAATGATTGTTCAAGTCAATGGAAAAGAGTGCGTTTTACTGTGTAGCCACATCAGTAAGGTCCAGTGGCCATCCCAAGACTATCTCTCAGGTCAAAAAAGTCTCTTGCAAGCATTTGGTAGTAGAGTAACAGCCTGGGTACAGCTCACAGGGTTTGCAGGTGGTTACTCTATTGCTATGCTTTACATTAACTTTTGGTCCTTGTCTTACTCTTTCCTTCAAGAGAGGTCAGAATGAGATGATATTAAGGTCATTTCCAACACTAACCATTATATGCTTCTGCGATCTATAGCTTGCAAAGAGCAGGTTAATACTTTAACTACTACATTATCAACTTGCTTCACTACTGCAGCATGTTGGTGTAGGTCATGGAAAAATACAAAACTTCTCAAATTCCCTAAAGAAAAAATCCCATGCAAATTTTATAGAGATTCAATTTTCTGTAACCCTTCATGTTGCATCGTATGCACCAGTATTCTTTAAAAGGGAAAATAATAAAGTTTTATTTGTAGGATGGCATGAGTCTTTTCTGCAAAGGATATCAGGGTCTCTAAAATTATTTAGGCTTTTAGCATAATTTCCTGAGAACTTCATTTGAGGGCATGCTTTAAGGTAGAGGTTTAATGGTTTACCCTATTCCCTTCCACTCTGTAGGACTTTTCCAGAAGAATTCCAATAATAATGCAAGGGTTATTGTACCATGCACCCATAAAATTACCATTTACAGTGCAAATATATCATAAATAAAATAAGCCATAAGCATGAATTTATATGATTTTATTACAATGTGGTGCATACTCTTCAATAAATCCTGATAATAACGCTTTTGAAAAGTGGAATTTCATTGGAATTATTTTATATCATGCCATATAATTACTATTAGAGGCAAGCTTATGTTTTGCAAGCAAGGAACAAATAAAGGTGTCAAAGTGTTATTTTAATAGACCTTAAGCTTCTGCAGAATATTGTGGTACTAGAAATAATACAATAAAGGATGGACTTTTTAAACTACTGTGGCTGAATACAATTCAAATGCCAATAGAAAAAGATCCTTTCAAGCTTATGAGTAGTTTCTTTATGTGAAATTATTTACGTTTGATGAATAATAGTCAGATGATGTCCGTTCATGCTCTGACTTCTTAGAAAGGTTGAAAGTAGAGAAGCATGATTATTTATGTACATGAGAAAAAAAAATCTCATATACTATGAGATTAAAAGACTGAGACTGTTTACCTTGGGGAACAAATGAATAAAGAAGGGCCATGATAAAAGGATGCAAAATTAGAGGTAGTAGAAAAATAGGAAATTGGGAACTTGTATTCACTTTATGTTACAGCACAAAGACAGGAAGATTAAGGAGAAGAGAGGAATGAAAAAGAAGGAAGACAGCTGATAAAGTACTTTTTTAAATAAAATCTACACAATTCATTGCCAAAGGACACTGGGATCAGGAGCTAGAGTGTTATGACTACTCACTGCTACCACCACAGATTTGGAAAATGGTTCTAAAGAATGGAATAAATGAAACCAAACAAAAGACAGTGCTAGAAAATTATTTTTTCCTGGTCAGACGGCCCCTTATACAGCTTTTGCTTCTGAGCTACTGGTATTTCTATTGCTGAGACATAGTCTGGGACTATATGAAATATTTCTTTCAACCACTGTGACAATTGTTTTGTTCCCTACTACAACCAAATTCTACACAGCCCGGCTGGGAGACTTCTTATCAGGCTTTTATCTTGAGTATGGCTGCATTTCACAAGAAGAAAGGTGTATTGTTCCAGCAAGGTGTTAAGAACGTTAGCTCCTTTTGGGTGAAAGGATTATACTGAATTGTTTTCCTAAATCAATACTGGCAAAACTGGTAGGCCTGAGATTTATAGCAGGTTCATGAGGCATGACACTTTACAGGTCTGGGAATAGTGTCTGATTTAATAATTTTTTACATTTGGATCTTGTCAGAGATAGGTGTACAACACAATGGTTTTCCTCATGCTAATAACACGAAGGTAGCTATGCAAATAACACTGCGACAAGGAAATCACTAACAGTTTACAGTGTAGGAGAGACATTTGTGCAAGGTGCTGTAACTCCAAAAGCTCTTTAAGCTGAGAGGTGACTCACAGGGGTTATTGAAGCACACAGCACAACAGTCAGCAGGGACACAAGGATACACTCAGGAGCAAGAAATAACCTGAGCAACTCCCTGTTCAGAGTAATCAGCCACTCTTTCAGGCAGCCATCACTGTCCCTAGAAGTCTTTAGCATAAAATCAGTTTCCCAAAGAATTATCCCTTATGTAGACTTCTCAGTAACTCCCTCTGCTGAGGTAGAGGGTGTTCAGCACAACTGCGCACCTAAACATGAGAATGCAATGAGATTTGGACACCAAGTTGCCTTAACATTTGAAAGTCTCAGACCTAACATTAATAACTTAGCAAAAACATAGTGCCAACTGATGCTGAAAAGCCACTTTCATGTCACATAGCTCAGCTATGTGATAAATCCAAGATAATGTTCCTTTCAGTGTCTTCTTGATTTCTTTGGTTGCTTCTTTTTCTCATGATCCTTTCTATTCACTGCTGGTTTCCCTCTCTCCTTTTCTTTCTCCGCCTTCCACTCCAAAGTCATTTAAAACTAACTCTCTGCCATTCATTTCTCTGACATCTTTGCTATCAACCACCTCACATGTCTACTCAGTTTATACAATCTTACTCCACACCAGTTTGTTTCCTCTTTTTTTTCGTCATCTTCCTTTTAAATTGCTGAAACAGGATTTTAAATCTCTCCTAACCCCCAAAATCTCTCCCTGTTTTCAAGTACACTTTTAAACCACTTTTATTCTTAGCTCACAATTGATTTGTGCAATGCAGCACTTTGGAATTACACTAATAACCATAGCTTGCATCCCACATCTCATCTTGTAGCACTTTAAACGATTATAAAAACTGATGCAAAAGTTATATATAGGGATCGCTTCATCTCTGGGTGAAATGCAGCTGCATTAGGATGAAATGTGACAGCTGCATAAAAGAACACTGCAGCAGTTTATGACAAGAAATAAGGAGAATACTTTATCCAGCTGAAACGCTAACGGGATTTATGAGATAGGTAAAATTTAAATAATGTATATATATACTGGGAGCTGACAAGGACACCAGGCTCTCCTCCCTTTAGTCTTAGGAAAAATATTGTGGTGTTGCTAACGGGCAGAAGTGATTAAGAGTTCCCTTCACATCCTTCCCCTTCCACATTAGGATTTATGCTTCTTTTCATGCTTTCTGACAGCCCCCATGAGTCTTGGCTCAGCACAGACTTGGAGGACAGGGTACCACCCACCCATTCTTCAGCACCATGCTGCCCTCCCCACCCATTTGGCCTGCTGTTCAAAAACTGAGCACAGCTGACTTGAGCATTAACAGAACTTTGATACATGAGCACTGTATGTCCACTGAAAAACGTGTTTGAATAAAGGTCTGGAAAATGTGAGTCTTTGAGAGCTGCAATATAAAATGCACTGTATTTTTAATGTGGAAAGAACATTATCAAATAGGTAAAGAAGGCATAACAATCCCAACCCTTGGGATCTATTCCAAAACTTCAAGTGACTCAGAGTTACTATAGCCCAAATTTTGAAAACAGACTCTTATTTGAGTTTTTGCTTTTGTTCCCAAGTTAAGAGATCTAGGTGGCATCTAACTTCTATGTATTATGAACCAGAGTAGCCTGAAGACCAAAATAGCTGTCAAGCTCATACTGGAAAAGGAAATACTGACTCCAGCTGGTATTTAGAAAACCTTCAAGTGTACATTCACTTGCAACCCAGATGTTCTACAAAGCGATTTTACAATGTACCATTGATAGTTCCATAACTACTAGATATTATTAATAAGCAGCAATTGAAACATTGTAGCTATATGTACTTATTCTTGTTACATATTTATTCATGTAACACATTCATGTTCTGTATCTTCTATGGGATTACTATTTTTGAAGAGTGAAAGAGCGAGTGGCTCACAGGCTGCAAAGCAGCTTTGCAGGAAAGGAACTGAGGGTCTGGGGGACACCAGCTTGAACATGAGGCAGCAATGCGCCCTTCTGTCAAGGGAAGCAGACATCATGCTGGGCTGCATTAGCAGGACTGTTGCCAGAAGGTCAGGGGAGGTGATCCTTCCCCTCTTCTCAGCATGGGTGAGGACACATCTGATGTACCAGGTCCAGTTCTGGACTCCCCAGAAAAATTAAGATACAGAGTCACTGGAGTGAGGCCAGTACAGCCCTACGAAGATATTTAAGGGACTGGAACATCTGGCAGGTGAGGAGAGACTGAGAGAGCTAGGACTGTTCAGCCTGGGGAAGAGAAGCATTCGGAAAATCCTATCTATGTGTATAAATAACTGAAGGGAGAGTGCAAAGAGGGCAGAGCCAGGATCTTCTCAGCGGTGCTCAGTGACAGGCAATGGGCACACATTGAAACACAGGAGGCTCTGTGTGAACATCAGGAAACACTTTTATTGGGAGGGTGACTGAGCACTGGTATGGTACGTGTTGCTCAGGGAGGTGGTGGAGACTTCATCCTTGGAGATAATCAAAAGCCATCTGGATATGGTCCTAGGCAGATGGTTGTGGGTCACCCTGCTTCAGCAGGGGCGTTGACAAGATGACCTCCAGACATGCCTTCCTACCTCAACCATTCTGTAGGTCTGAGCCTATTTCAGGAAATGTAAAAAAATAACCCTAAACTATCAATAGTGAGGAGGAAAATATCTCCACCAGCAACGTAATACTTCTCCTAGTAGAGAATTTCAGATAAAGACTTGCTGTAAGCTCCCTTCTACACCCCTTTTCTACTAGCACCTTTGATTTTAGGACCCAAAGAGTCATAGAAAGGGTAAGCATAACACCAGTAAGAGGTATGACTAATAGGGAGTGTATATGTATCAATTCAGACAGTGCCACCACTGGAAACTTGCCATAACTTTATACTTGGAAGTCTAAGTGTTATTTGTACCTGAAGTAACTCTTTGATTAGATTGCTAATACTTTAATTACAGGAGCAGTAAATTCTTCAATCTGTACAAAGGTATGTTTCTTCAGTGCACATAAATGGTACAAGGCATTTTGTCTGGTACTCTGCCCTTGAGATCTGGTTTGAATTTGGATGCAACAGATGGACTCCACTACATGCAGCTTGCAGCTATCCTCCGTCCTTGCAAGGTTTTGAAAAATGTCATCTCTTATAAGGCCAGGGGAGATTTGCAGACAGCCTGAATTCAAGCAGCATACAAGATGCACAAGGTCTCTGGAGAGGCCTGACATTCAGGGGTCTCCCAAGAGGAAGTTGTGCTCGTATGAGCATTAGTTTCAGCTCTCATGGATAACTCATAACTCCAATTAAAGCCAGAGATTTTATGTCTCTTGAAGTCAGGGTTTTCAAGCTCAGTGTCCTAAACCAAAGGTCAAGTTTCAGACTTCAATGCCTCTCTTAGTTTTTTTCACAATACCCAAAGTGGTTTGCAAGTGTGCGGTACTGAAATTAATTGGTCAGACAGTAATTGGAGCTCGTCAGATGAAAGGCACTATGGAATGCAGGAGAATGCTTCATGTTATAATTTGAGTGAAAATGTAAACAATACCCCAAAAGATAGATGTTGTCATTGTAAACTTTCTCTCTAAATTATGAAGATAAGTAGAACAAAATGTAATTCCTTATCAACATATTCATTATTCTTTGATTATACCCTTCATCTGCTGTAGATGTTCAAATTACATGTGGGCAATCAGATATACTTCAGAGAATCTCTACCCATCCATGGTGGTCTTCATGCTGTGAATTTATATTAAGCACTGAACATTAATATGAAACTAACTCCTTTTGGAGATAATACTTTGATGTATTAATAAAAAAGACTTCTCAGTTCTTGTTTATCATAAATTAAGATTAAAGCACTCTCTTCTGGAATTCTACATGAGATGAGTAATTTGTAGTGCAAGAACATGGATAAGATACAGCACATACAGAAGAGTTCAAATATTTAAGACAGAGGTCCAAATCCATGGCTTGTACACAGTGAATGCAATGCAAAGTGCTGAGCTCCCAACTGGTCTTACAGTATTATCTGCTCATTATCAGTTGATTAACACTACAAGCACATATGCCTTTAGATCCCACTGTTTCCTTAATGGCTCTTTCCATAAAAGGGCCTATTGAGAAAGATGTCCTGTGTATTTCTTCTGGAAAAAACCCAAAACCTGGAACAGCAGAATATCACTTGTTCACACAGTTTGGAAGAAAGTGTCATCTATGTAAAACCCAGTAACAGGAGGATTGGCATTATCCTGAAAGTACAGCCAAGAGCTTTACCTATAAACCTAGATGACTTTTTCTGATTCCTAGCCATATCGTAATTATTGCCATTGAAGTATATCAACAGTATTAACATTTCATCATGCCTCGAAACTCCAGTGGAAAATAATTTATAAAATGAAGGTTTACATGATTTGTGGATATGTACTTTTTTATTATTACTATTTCAGAAAGGATTAAATATCAAACACCCATATTTGTTTTTAACACTTTTTGCCAGCTATTTACTACCAGAATATTCCTAATGAAAGCTGCCAGGATGTCTTCCTATGACTAAGAAATGAAAAATCAGAAAAGAGACACTAAGCACAAATATTATTTTCTTTTACTGGATATTCTGAAATTGGTCCATCTTCCTTCATGGAGTTGGATTGATCCTATGTTAGCGCCAGATGTGATGTTCTACTGCATTTTAAAATTATCTCAGTGATTGAAGAAATAGCATATGTTTATGTAAAAATGTTATTTCAAACCAAATTTTACCCTTTATTTTGACTGTGCAGTGCCATACAAACAGTGGAGTCACACTAGTGTGTGTTTCAGCCTGATGTAGTACAGAGCCGGTAATTACATGACTGCATGCAGATCTTTATAGAGTCATGAGAAAAACAAAGAGGTTAAGGGAAACAATTACTTGCTCACTAAAAAAAGAAAATCTTTCCTCACTCTGTCTTCACAAAGGCACCCTTTTATGAAAGTGCCTCCAACACAAAAACAGTACTAAAGGTGGGAAAGTCAAATTAAAGGTTCTTTTCCACAGTAGCAGTAGAGCTACTCTTCAAACAGCTGTTCAGACAGTTTCCATCATCCATCACATGGTGGAAATTTTGATTAATTTTACTGAACAGATACAAATAACTTTTGATATCAAAGTGGTAAACACAAAAGCCAGATTTTAAGGATATTTAAGTTTCCTAACTGGTAGGGATCAGATCTTTGGAGATGCTTGAGGTATTTAACTCTCATTTGCCTTTTCAAGCACCTTTAATTCTGACTTACCCAATCCTGCCTTCTACTACCAGGTGGCTGCAGATATTTTCTATACACTTTGGTACATACATATCTAAACAGACTCTGAAAACCCAAAGGGAAGATTACAGAACAGTTTCAGCAATGAACTAAAATGTTTTGGATATCTGACCTAAAATCCTTCCAGGATTTTTCCTCTCTCAAATCATTGGATTTTTTTTGTTCAGTCCTCTTTGCAGTGAAAGCTGAAGTCCATATGGCTCCACAGCAACACACAGAAATCAGGCTAAAGCAGTTCCTACATGACAGCTGTACATAAACATTTATTCGTTCATACTGAAGGGAGGAAGGAACAGACAACTTGGCTATGCTGGTATAGTTATTATTTTTAGAATTTTGGCTGAAGTCTCTAGTTTCCTTTCCATACATTTTTTTATATGTGGGCCGTGGGGGTTTTATGTGCTCCTTCAAGTAGAGAACAGACTTTTAATGCAGTGAAAATACTGGTTTTCCATTCTGCAGCTCACCTAGGTCTGTTTCCAGCTATTAAAACCACCATACAAAATAACTTTTTAGAGTAATACAAAATTCTCCTATGGCAGAAATAACACTGGGTATCCATAGTACTGACACTTTTCATTTCCTTACCGGTGTTACACCACAGAGCAAATGGAAGCCAGATTCATAGGAACCCTGTAATTACTCAACAATAATCATTGCCAGCAATAAAGCAGAGGTAGCAAAGAACTAATTAGTGCACCACCCAGGACTAACAATGCTCTATACTTTTTTAACTGTTATTTTTAGCTACAAGCAGGAAAGACACAAATTGCTCTTTTATCAAATAGCATGAAAGAGCTTAGGTAAGTTAGATGCTTGCAGTTATCACTCTATAAAGCTAGAGTCTGCCCTTCAGCTATGTGGCATATATTACCCTGGAAGAAGACAACAGGAAGGCTGGAGACCTACCAGTGCCTGCTCCCTGCCGGTACAGAAGAGTGGATCTGTAAGGTAGGCAACAGGAGACACCAAAGCTATCGAAGCACAAATCTACTATTTTCATGTCAGCGTCTCTAGCTGAGTAATAGGAGGGAATATAGAAGCGTTGGCTCTGAAAATGTCAGTGAAATACAGCTGCTGGCACTTCCTAACTTGCTGGCTGAATTTCAGCTATTTCTTAATCTTCTATTAGTTGATGGGAAATCAGCTGGACAGTTTCAGTTGCCATCTCACGGATGGAGTTCCTTTGCTCTGACTGCTGGAGAGCACATTCCCACTCATCTGAATCATTATTTGCCTGACTGTGGGCAGAGATGGTTTAGTGACTAGACAGCGCTACCAGCTAGATATTTGGAAAGTAAATGACTAATTCCTCGCTCAGCTAGACTTCTGTTGGGAAATGAGACTCATCACTTAACACTTACACTTCAGTTAACAAAAGGAAAAAAGTGTTCTTCCTTCCATAAGAACGAAAATTGTGAGACTCAGTATTTTGAAAAGTGTACTCTTACAAATATGCTCCAAGTGTATGAGGACTATGTAGCTACCTTGAATGATGTGGTTTTCCTTCCTTTACAACTTCAACAGTCAGATGGCCTGGATATCAAAAAGGAGAGGTTTTCTTGGTGGTATTAAGGATTTGATCCAGGTCTTGTCTGATCCCTAGATGTATTTATTTCACAGGAGCATCTGGCCATAGAAAGACAGAGACACTTGCCCTTCCAGCAAATATTTCCCACTGGAAGTTATGAGTTATCCTAAGCCATGACCTGATTAATGATCATTTAGAGAGCACTAGGAGATCAATGAACGTAACTCCATGCTATAGATTGAGGCCAGTTTAGTCCAAGAGAGAGGCTAGTGAAGTAAAAATAAACACATAAAGATCATGGGGTTTTACAAAAACTGAGAAGAGTGTTGAAATGCATATTTGAAATATTTCATCTGAACTCTGCAGCGCTGCTGGCACATGACTGGTTTAGCACTTGGTGCTTGTTCAACGTGTGCTACGTGGATGCACCAAGGTCTGCATACATACATTGCCAAGCAGAATGACAGAAGTAATGTGACTGTTTCTGAAAAATGAAGTGCTTATGGCTTGCTTCATTTCAGAGTATGTTTCATAACCTTCAGCACCCACAATGTGTCACTCATGGGCTTGCAACATATTCCTTCTGAACAGAAGCCGCTTTGTGCTCACCACTGAAGAAGCATGTGCCGTGCAAGTGCCATACTGTATTTTGGCAGTAGCTCTTAGAAGTAAATTTACAGAGGATTAAGGAGATAGAAGGCAGCGTGCCTCACAGTGTAATTCTGCAGAGCATTAAAATACCCTGTTTAGAGAAGAGATGAGAGATGGCCGCTATTCATAACCTCGGGGTCTGAGGTTCAGTTTGTTGGGCACAATTTCCATTTGGTCTTCGGGAAAATAAATCCCTGAGTAACAGCAGCTGCCCTTGCCCAGAAGGAGTGTGCAAGGACACCTCCCGCCTTTGGACATCACCTCCAGCAAGAGGCAGGAGCTGTACCCAGGGGCACAGGCGCAACCTGGACCCGTTCCAGCTGGAAGTTCCCTGCTGGGCGCTGTGCTGCCTCTGGGATCAGCTTAAGGCCCTTCCCCATCTACAGATGGGCTCCACAAAGAGAAGGATTCAGGGGGCTGTTCTGGCTTTATGTCCATTCACGACCAGCAGAAAGAGGACATAAGCCATTTTTGGCTGTCTGGTGCTACAGTAATGGGACATACAGGTAAACGCAAAGATTGAAAATTGGTTGTGCATGCTTTGAAGGAAAAGGCAAAGTACTCTATTTTCCATGTCTAGCCTTTTTCTAGACTTGACCTTGGTCTGCACTTTTAAGAATCTGACATTTTTTGATGGTTTATTTCACTTTCAGATTTTGGCAGGGTCTAGCCTCAGATATGCCAGAAGTATGACGAGATAAGTTATTCTCCAGACAGAAGCAGAAGCAGAAAGCAGGCAGTTGCCTACAAAAGATGGTCTCCCATACGGATTTCACTGTAAAAACACCTAGGAGAAGTCTAAATTTGACAATGAAATCTCAGCAGAATAGAAGTTAAAGATTTTAAATAAACCATCTTAAGCGCCCATATGTTGCTCTCAAGCAACTGGTTGAAATTGACTGTATGATAAAGGTATCTTGATCAAGCAGATGTGCTGTATTTTGCAGTGGCTTTTTACACTGTAACTGTAGTTGGAAACCCAGGACTCGTAGTATTCTCTGGCCACAGTGCTATGCTCTGAAAGCTCACCTACTACTAAGGAATCAAACTGCTATACTGAAAATTACAGTTCCTTATTTTCTGGTAGAGCTTCACCTTTAAAGACAAACAATAACCCAAATAAACCAGCCTGGACTCTGCTGGTTTACCTGCACTGTAGGATGTTCAGTGAAGGCAACACTGCCACGGCGTGAAAATCATAGCTGTGATGCTCAATTGGCTGACTGATTTGGGGAACAGAACTGGGGCTTTCATTACATTTTCTGCAACTCCTAGCCAAAGCCAATTGCTAAAATTGCTGAACTCAGAACTGAGTTTATAAAGCTAATATCTGTTGAATGTATTTCAAAGCATTTCCTTCATTCATTGTTTACTGTTCTATCCTTTCTTCATCGGGGTAGGAAAACATCATGAACACTTATCACCTGCACGCTCAAATCCCCCTGGAGAGCACTTTTTCAGGAAAATGTTATTGTGGTTATGATTTTCAGAGAGTGCTGGAGTTTTTAAGTTTCTCATGATGTTTTGCATCTTTTCTTCTAAATGAACAGGAAAAAACTCATCTGGCTCTCATATGAATTCTCAATAGACTTTAGAAAGGAAATTCCAACCACCTAAAATCTACATGAGAAAGATGCTGTATGGCTGTCTCAAACCAAGAGCAGCTAGGACAATTAGAGCTCAGGCTGGGTCAGCAGCCTTAGCTCTGTTTCACACAACGGTAAGGGTTTCAGCAGAGTGGCTGTTTTTATAAAACACGTTTCAGTAGGACATGTCAAAAGCTCAGCATTAAGCATATGCTTAAATATCTAGTTGACCTGCCTTCACAGCAGTCATTTTGTCATCCATGTAGAATATTTATTTACATACATGGGCATTTATGGATATAAAGGGTGGGGATCTTTTCACCTATCTGCAACTGCATTGGAACTATTTATCCCCATGTACTCCTAAAAACTATGGAGACAAAGAGGTACTTCTGTGACAATATTTACCTTATGTTACATATTAAAGAGGTAAAATGGCTTGTGCCTAAAAAGTGTTCATTCTTCTTTAGGGACTATACAGAGGTTTTGGGAAGAACAGGCACATACAGCTAGTGAGATGAAATAAAATTCTTTTTGAGGCATCTTCTGTGAATGCACTGTGTGACTTAAGGTCCTTAATTTCACCTATTTGCACCTGATTTTTTCCCTTTGCAGTGATGGCGTAAAATGATCTGCATCCATGTTTGCAAAGGGATTTGAGATTTACGTAGGAACATTCCTGTGCAGGTGCTCAGTGCTTACCGCAAACAGCATCTATTTCCCACACAAAGCATGTCATTGAATTAGAGTTACTTGACCTTAGAATCCAGTAATCTCAAATACAAGCAAGGGAGTAAGTACTTGACTTGTTCACTGCATCTTTGTTGTATTCATCAATTAAAAACCTGCTGGTTTCCATAGGACGCATATGCATCTCACTTACCAGAACTAAGCTACACTCAAGGTTTCCCCTGCAAAATCAATCTTGATATTCAGGTTTTCTTTAATTGTCTTAAGCTTATAAACAACTCCAAGCACTTCTAATGTTTAGAATTTGACAGAAAAATGCTTTTCTTTCCCTGAAAATTCAGGCTGTCTCTGGACAAAGATGTTAGCTTGACGCACAGGGCTGGCATAGCTCATTTTAAATGAAAGTCAGGTTGAAGGCAGGTCTTCCCAGATCTCTCAGGAAAGTTTACCCAGCACACTAACAGCACTGCTCCTAGCTTGCCTCAGATGTATCAAATTAGCTGGTTGTTTGGTGCACAACAGGGACTAATGTGTGAATGGGATGCTGGCAAAGCCTCACCAGAGGATTCTAATAATTGATGTGAAGACAATGTTCTTGATTTGTAGACACATACTCTGCACTGTGCTCACTGTATCAGTTTCCTACAAAGGCTGTTGGTTGCTTTTTTCCCTGTGATTTTCTTCTCTTTCAGATTAGAAACTCTGGGAAGAAACTTCCAGTAGCAACTTGTTTGCACCATGTCTATTTGTCATGCTGTGCCACACTATCACACAAATAAACAGGGAACACGATGTAACACCACAACAGCAGATTTAATTAAGATCCAATTGTACTTGATGCCATCTGGATGTGGGAAGAATGTTCTCTTAAATGAAAAATCTTCAACAGAAAAACAAGTTCACCCTTCACAAGTATGTACCATAACATAGGACAATACACCATCTTTGACTTATGACTTCATTAGTAATAAATCAGCCAAGCAGTGACATTCCTCCTCCAAAAGACAGATGTATTCTCTATTATATTGTTTCGTCTGCAAAATTCTGAATTTGGGATATACTTTAGAGCTAATATGCAGCCACTATTTGCTAGGAAGTGATAACCTGTCCCATATCACCTCTCAAATAAATGATTTCTGGCTGAACCACTAGTGTTAAAATGGGGAAAGGCTACTGGCCCTTGGTTTAGATTATGGCATTGTAAGCAACTAAACCAAATAGTTTCTATTTCAAGGTGCCATTTAAGAAAGTAGCTGTCTCATTTTAATTGCGTCCATCACAGCAGAAATTGAGTATATCCTGAGTAAATGCCTTTTTTACACAGTCACCTAAAAAATTAATGATGAGTTCTCTTCCCAAAAGACTTAAGGACAAACACATTTCTAACATAAGGGCCTCTGAAGAGGAAATACCTCAGGGAGAATATTGCTATTAAGTGACGCTGCGCAAATGCTTGAACAGGACTGATTGAAGCAGACTTCATACCCTCAGGATTTAATGAGCAGCTTGGAGAAGTTGATGGCCTGAGGCATAGCCTCAGGTCATTAAACTTCAAATGGTTATTAATTCCAGGAAATGCTTTCTGTCAAGGTCATTAATGCTATTATACAGTGGAAATTGAGGGTGTATTGAGAAATTAGCATACAGTCTGTTTGTAGCACTCTCAGTGACCATAAGCAGATCATTTCCAGGAGGAGCCCTTGGCGTGCCTGAACTTCCATGTCACACTGCACCATTTTGCACTGTCACTACAGGAACTTTATTGTGTGTTGAGCACTTAAATTAGCAGCTCCGCATAACTCCAAGGGATAACACTAGCTGAAGTCCCTCCTGCTCAGTAGAGGTATCTCAGCATGTCTTTTAGGTTGGAGTCCTGGCCTGCTATTGCCTCTTTTTTGAATAAAATCAGGAAATCTGATTAAATTGATGTGTATGCTAGTGGCCATCACATTTGACTGAAAGATGCAACTGTACAAGTGTTAGGATTGTTACCCTTTTCTGAGAGCCTTCTAGGATAAATGTGTTCCTCCACTTCACTGGCTTCAAGCAGAAATACCTGGAACCAGAACAAATATATCCACTGGCGACTGCAGGGTTCATGCCAAGAGCCTAACCAACAGGCAGGGAAGGGCAGTGAGTGGTAAGATCCCAGTCTGGGGTTTTCCTCTTGGACCTCTTCTCTGCACTGGGCACCTCATGAACAAAGCCTCAGCTTCACAGCCACTGCTATTACCTTCCCATCAAGTATGGAAAATGCTGGTGCATGGATCCTATGGCTTTTTATAAATAGGGTCTAGAGTTAGGCTGTTCTTTGGTGCATTTTGTGTAGTTAACAGTCAAGATTGGAAGTTAGACTTCGTGATTTTTATTTTCTCAGATTCTCCTGCTGGTTTACGTTTTGAATTGGTTAGATTAAATCCTGTAATTCTGTTAAATTATCTTTGTGTATCAGATTTTCCTACATTAAAAAGGCCATAACTATACCTTCTACATCAGGTATTTTGAACTTTGAATTATATTTATTTACAAAGGACCTGGAGATCTTCAGTTTCAAAACTATTATTTACAATGATCAGTGCTTGATTTTTTTAGGCAATGCAACAGATTGCAATTGTCTAAATCTGTTCCTTCTGCTCTAAACTAAGCAGAAAACTGTTACATAGTGGAATCATTTAGATTACATCCTTGAGGATGATTTAGCATCCCCAATTATGCAGTTGTCCAAATTAAGAGAAGAAATCTTTCTTTATTAAACAGCCTAAGGAGATTTAGAAAGCAACAGTACATTATACTAAGTAAAAAGAAGGAATAAAAGGACTTCATAATCTATTTAATTCTTCCAGCAATGTCTGCATTAAATGATCAATGCTTAGACATGCACTGCTATTTACTGTTTGATTAAGTGCCCTAACATTCACTGGCACCAGCCAATGCATCCTTACTAAATGGAATTTATGCAAGTGTTATTTCAATTACATGCTTCTACATAGGTGTCAGGAACACACCCACCTATGGAGAACCAGAGGGCAAATTCATTGTCATTCTTCTGTTTGATTGGTTTCCTGAGAGATATTAACTGCACAAAATTCATAAATTATTAGAATTCAGAAAAGTACTTTTACAATTATATTAAGAAAAAAACACCTTATGATATGAAATACACACACCTTGTGAAAAAACACAGTATGATATGACTACACAGTTCTTGCACGGTTTGGGTCCTTGATTTTTTTAAACATATCATGCGTATGTTTTGTTAAACATATCATATGTACGTTTAGGCACTGATACTGTAAAAAATGAAGCTGCACTTTAAAAATGTAAGTATAGCTGAATATTTCTAGATGGAAACTTTTGCTTCATTTATATGTAAGACATTATCCCAAACGCTTGAAGAAGAACTGCATACATGTCACAGTAAAGAAAATTTTATTTGGCATTACTAGCTTAGACATAGCTGTGAAGCTGTAAATCAGATAAGTGTTTGGACACTAAATTATTTTTGGACTTGGAAAATTCCACTAATGCTATATTTTTACAACAGTATGTTCCTGCAACCTAGATCGCAATCAAGTGACACATTTAAAGTAATTTTGTTCTGAAGAAAAGATGAATTTAAACTCCTCCTGTAAGGGATCCAACTGTGCAGTTTCAGGCTGTCTTGAATAAGACAGCTTTCCTGATCAGGATTTTCTACAGATTTGTGCCGCCAAAATCACTGCGCTTAAGCATGTCTAACATTTATTTCCTTGCTTGCTTTGCTGGATTGTGCCATAAGGCATGTTTTGTGCTATTTACGTAAGAAATAGATTTGAAAAAGAACCACACATCGTTGCTCTCTCCTGTATTTTCAACAAAATAGACAATTCTTTACTGCTGGGCTCCTTTTCTCTTTTATTTCCATAAGTATACCTGTTCTCTCTGCCTCTCCAACTGTTTTTTTTTTTATTGTCTTAGTTTCCACACCTATCCCACTGCTGCTCAAGATACTTCAGTGAGTGCCTGTCAAATTTCATTCCTCCATGTGCTCTGGTCACTGAGTTTAGGAGAATGTTGAGCTCCACTGCCTGCGAAGGCAGTCACATTTCCTTCAGTGCATCTTACACAAACATAGAGAAAGGAATAACTTGATAATACCACCATCTGACTCATGACTGATGATAACTGTGGCCACATCCTGTAAAATTACTACTAAAAAAAAAAAAGACATTTTTTTTTCTCCTCCCAAGAATGATCATGTTCATTTTTATCTTGAAAAGACTTCATTTAAAAAGTTGAAATTAACCATAGAACATAAGTCCAAAGTGAAGAGTGAAAGTTCATCTAATCCACTGTTTGCCAAAACCTGCAGGACTAATATTTACTCTTCCTCAGAGGAATCCTGGATTCAGGACAACTTTGAAAAATATATACTCTGAGATGCACCTGACCAAACAGGTTGGTCTGGTTTCAAACCAGCTAGGTGGCAAATTTACTACTCTTCGCTGAACTAAATGTTTTGATGACACAGTTGAGCTCTGTTCTTGGATGGAGACATTAACTTGAGCAGTGTTCAGCCACTGTGGCTGGAATGCACAGCTTACTTTTCCAGGCCTTGCATTTAACTACCTCTGGATTGCCACATCTGATTGCAGAAACTCAGTAAACTTCTCTGCTTTTCCTGCAAACAGCAGCTTATATTCCTGCCATGCTAGCATTTCAGCATCATTTGCATTCCTGCTTACAGAAATGGTACCGTTTCATACCATACTGACTTCCACAGATTGTAAGGGGTGCTGGGTGATAACTTCAGCTGCAGTACCCAGATTAGTTAACCCTCACTTCTTCTGATGAATATGAATGAGCAGGTCTCTCCCAAAATATCACAGATTTGTTCAAATGAGAGGTCTGCACAACTGTGAGTTTTAGAAGGAAGAAGCATGGACTCCAAGAAAGCAAAAATATCAGTGAATGAAAAGCTAAGAATATACATTGGGTGAAGCATGAAGAGAGAATTGCCAGTTCCTCAAATAACATTGTTTACTTAACAGTATCCTGTTGGGGGGAACTATGTAACTGCAGTGACTATGAATAATTGCGTACTGATGTCATGATAATGTGATAGATTATCATGAAAGTCTACTCTTAAAAGCACAGTATTTGTGTCAGGAAAATACTGCTGTTCTAAATAGTCCGTGATTATCCTGTACCACAGTGGACAAAAACTGCGTCTGACCAGCCAGGAGTATGTTCTTTCAAATAAAGCAAACCCCCAAATCATAATCTCAGTGATAAATATCTTTCCAAAACAGTATTTCATGGTGAATACTGCCGAACACCAGACACTTTCAGTACTATTAAATAACCTGAGGAGTACATTCCTATTTAGTATGAATGAATATATCAGAATTTAGCTCTAAAAGCTTTTGTATACAAAGCCCTATGAACAGTTCACAGATAATGACTGTTTTTCTCCGCTTTTGCAA
Source organism: Psittacus erithacus (assembly GCA_009867235.2). Lineage (NCBI taxonomy): Eukaryota > Metazoa > Chordata > Aves > Psittaciformes > Psittacidae > Psittacus > Psittacus erithacus. Next base: position 32,160 of record WYDI02011898.1, read on the forward strand.
AGAAAATGCTCAAACATACACTTATTTATATTAAACTGTTCAAAAACATTAATAGGATTTGAAGAACCAAATCTCTCTCTGTATAACTAAGTGTCTACATTTAGCTTGTGTCTCTGCAATACTCAGCATATATAAAGCACTAAAGAAGCATTAATTAATATTACCTTGCTGTCATATTATTGCTTTTCTTCAATCTCAGAGCCTGAGCAGTAACCCTCCCCAATGACCTCCAAAAACATCAGTGCAGCTATCGCACACCTCCTCACTGCCTGCTTTTTCCTATTTCCTTTCCTTTAAAATATTTTAAAGCTGAGGTAATAGCACACAGAAAAGATGATATTCACTCTCCCATCCAATGCAGACAGGCTTCGAAGCAATGTAGTAGGCCCCCTCACCCAAAAAACAGTTTGCCACATTTCAAATGCAAAATGTTACTGAAGGCAACTCCTGTACCACTCAACAGAAGTGTATCTGCTTCTCCACTTAGTATCTGTTGACTCAGTTTTATGCTTCAGTTTACAGTCTGTCTTCACAGCTCATCCTGTGTGCAATGAACAGAATCCAACTAGATTTTGCAGGATATTGCATGAAAAATGTCCCAAATGTCTTCTACTATTGTTTTCCAATTTTTTATGATAAGGAAGTTGTCACTGTGATCAGAAAAGAGAGAAATACAGATGGAAAAGAAACCCCAAACATTTAGAGGGCTAGTCTTAGGAAAAGCTGTTATTCAAGTTTCTGTCAGGGGCATAAGGTACAATTGCTCTGCTTCATTAATATTTAATCACATCTGTCAACTAGCCTCAGAAGTCTCCAAGACTTTATGATGCCTTGAAATGAAAAGGGAAAAACATTCTCCTCCATCATTCCGGAAGCCATCAGGGCATTAGCATCTGTCATATATGTAAAGACCCTTCCAGAGCAGCCTTTAAGAGCTGTGCACTAATGGAGCTGCTCAAAGTACGGCAGTCAACTGTGACACCAGTAGCACCACCTCTTTTTTACCACGATGATGCCACACCCATTAGGCAAATATGGCTTTCATGAGATGAAAACATGAGATAGGACAGCATCACAAATGAGTCCCCAGGAATGCTAAGATGGAAGCTTATCCTTAACTGACATATAATACATAGCTTTAAGGTGGGTTTTTATCTTGGAATTACCTAGGAATTTTTTTCATAATTATTTAATCCATAATTATACAAAATGTGTAAGATATTTAGATTCTTTCTGCCAGGTTCCCTCCTGCTTCCCTTCTCTTCCCCTCTTCCACCCCAAAAATTGTTTTTTCTATTGGAAATAATTGTAAAAGCCACCAAGAACTAACAGTACACAGTACTAGGCATCTACCTTGACTCCAAGCTGTGATATATGTAGCTTGTTGTGTACATCAGAGGTGCACGCTTTCACAGTAATTACAGGGACTTCGAGCTAGGAACAACTCCCTTTAATAAAAAGCACAACTGGGTATATTTAGAAACAGTTTCAGTTTCTAACCTTACATTTCTCCTGAAATCCTGCAACCTAAACATAGTCAGAATCTTTTTCTAAAAAGCAGTCTTCAGACTGCCAAATCTTACTTTAGTTCTCTTTTACATGTTATTTGATAGAAATTAATAATACTTTTAAGATGGCAGAGTAAGAGATGACCAAAATAACTGTCACTTTATGGGTGCAGTGCACTCATATAACTTTAGCCATCTATAAGCTGTATAGTTGTTTACTTGATAAGCTCAGACCAAATTCATCACTGGCTATCCATCTGCTGGGCTGGAATAAATAAGGGATGAACTGGCAAGGGTGAGTCCCGTATTTTCATTGTGACGAGTTGCTCAACAATTTTTCACTATAATAATTTAAAAGATTTTATGGCAAACCTAAAAACGTGTTCCTTTTATGTCTGTCTCCAAAACACAATTCACAGAGTTTCACCTAGTAATTTCCTCATAATGATTTTAATTTCTGCTTGCATTACAGTGTGCTTGTACTATTGCTGTCTAAGGATATAATATTCTTACCACCTGTGTCTCTGGGACATACCCTGCACCCAAATATAATTGCAGAATCTATTGGCCTATTTCAGTCAAATGCGAGGTCTCAAAGATGCTACATTTTGGAAAAATCACTTGAGAAAAGCTTAGTATTCCAGTAAGGAAAAGGCATTTGTGGGTTGACCCAGTACCCATACTGAGAAGCAGCAGGCAGTTGGCTAAAGAGTATGCAGCATTTTGCATTAGCCACAGTGTATGTACCACTTTCCCAACAAATAATTGAGGAATGGGAGAGAGATCTGGGGAGTGGCATGGAAGAGGGGAAGTAAGGACTTCGTTTCAGTGAAGTGGGGGGAGGAAAATCTGTAAGAAACTAGGCTGCACTGACGCCAGTGCTCAGAAAGCAATTAATTCAGCTCAATTTTACAATATTCTCTAAGATACGAATAGAGGTTAAAACCACTACTCATCACTGGGCAATGAGGCTGCTCCAACTTTTGGCAGCTCCAGACTGACTCATTAGAGGAACATATCACTGCTGCATTCTTCGCCAGTGTTGCAGGAGTGAGCGCATAATGTCCTCACAGAATAACACCCTCACGTTGTGCTCACAGCCCTGTCCCTCCCATCGCTTCCTTCTTTAGAAACTCCAAGAGAATAAGATGCTGAGGGGCTGAGTAAGAGCACTGCAGCCTACCTCTGCCCTGAGCTATGTACTTGCCTTGGTCCAGAAAAGCTCTTAAAAGGCTAATTTGCAAGAAAGGACCCTGGAGCACCATATTTCCTAGTGCCTACAGATCTAGTAAGCTCCAGCACAAATGTCCTTAGAACAGACAACTGAAAATGAGGAAATAATCATACCCATAGAAAAGCAAGAAGCAGCCGCCATTCCCTAAACACACATCAAGTCCAACATCACTAGAGACTCACCCTCTGTTCCACAAACCATATCACAACCAAAGCCCACCTTCTACTAATACTAACCAAAGACATGTAATGCATTCTACCAGAACAAAGCTTTTACTCAGCCTTTTTTGTAGTCCACAGGGAGAAATTTGCACAATAATTACTGGTTTTTATATTTCATTACAAACCTCAGCCAAAATTAGAACCTTGCAACAATCAGTGACGCCCAAATATTCAGCGACAAATAGGCTGGTCCCTTACAGAGTTTACAGTCCTCACAGACAGGCAGGAAAGGATAAGAGACAAAAGCATGGAGACTTACGAATGGTCATCCTACAAAGGAGTTACATGTAGAAGATGTGAGCTAAACCCACTGAGACCAAGTAAAGCTCAGGAACTCCTTTCTCTGGGATGACTGCTTTAATTCTTGGGCTATTATGCAAGAGGAAGATAAGTCACATCCATCTCCAAATGAGTAAATGGGTCCCAACTGCATGGAGGTGCCAGCATTTATTTCCTACTGTTCTCTATATTCCCAATGGAAGAGGTATTTACTTGAATGAGGCAGACTGAATCATCCTTGGGTGGGTGGACGGATGGAGAGGGGGAACCAATCTCCTTCCACAGGTCTTCAGTAAACAACTGCTGCTCTCCTTAGACTGTGTACAAGGAATTTGAACAGCTAAGACAAATGGACCGGACCATCTGCTTAAGCCATGGTACCTAAAAGCTTGAATTAAATGGACTGGGTTCTCCACAAGACACATGGCCTCTCTAGAAAATGCCAGCATTTCTTGATCTTTTAGACAAATACCATAGCATTGATAATTACAGTGGGCCTCAGTTTCATCTGGAAAAAATTAGTGTTGTTGCTGCCAAAGACTGGCCCAGAAAATTCATGTAAAAATGAAGGATCTTTGCAAGAAAATAAGGCTCTGTGTTAGGCAGAGCCTTGTTGCTAGGAAGGCCTGTTGTTGAATGTTTTAATCCAAAAGATTAAAAACATGATTTCACATTATGGTCTCTGACTTCGCATGGTAAACAGACTTCAAAACCACAATCTAGTAACAGTGCCTTTGTCCCTGAGTGCCATCAATGGCAGACTCTTTTTTCTTTTTTTGCGAAGTTATCCATAACATTAAAACAGGATAAAATGAGGAACCGAGCTCTTTTTCAAAGGTAGAACATAATTTAATCTTTAAGACACAGAACAGAAGACCGTGGGTTTTCTCCGACTGTGGACTTCTCGTACTTTTGTTGAAGATAAATATTTAGATAACAACCAATGGGATATTTAACTGTCAGGAACTATTATATTTAAAGAAAGTGCCAGAGATTTTCAGACTTGTTTTTCTATGTGTGTTGACAACCCATTCCCATCATTTATACTCTGTATGACATATAAATACAATCACTGCTGTAATTTGTAAATTGTTAATATTAGGACTGTAGGGATGGCTAGGCTTTCAGTTCTACGTAAAAAAGACAGCTTTTACATCAACATCTGGCTGAACTTCCATTACTCTCCCATCTGTTATTTGTAGTCCTCCTCCTTCTCCTCAGACTCCAAATTTTTTTCTTGTGGCTTCCCTGCCTGATTCGATCTGGGAAGTTGGACACCCTGCCTGCTCTTGGCTCCTGTGATACTCATAAACCATGAAACAAATAAACACAAGATGAAAGGACAAAACCAAAAGTAGGATGGTATTTGGTAAATCTTACTAGGTGGATCTTTCCAGCTGTGCATGTAATCAGGCAATGGCATCATCTGAACTGAGGCATGGTGTCCCACCTACCCTTTCCATTCTTTCCTCTGCTCAGTTTGTGTGAAAATGAAGGGTCTTCAGGTCAGGACCATGACTCCTCTTAAACAAGACCAGCACTCACAGATACAGGACTGGTGATGAGACAATTGGTTCATTGACCGTTGCTGTCCTGAGTCAGGAGCTAACCCTTAGACCTGACAAACCCCAAATGGATAGAACAAAAGATTCATGATTTTCAGGAGCTACTCTCAGTACTATTTCAGACTTAGTCTTATTTCAGTGTGGCTAAGTTTACCGTATCTTAGCTTACTGACATGTAAAATAAATTCTATAATAACACTTTGTTCAAAGAGATCCTGCAAAGTATTATTCATTGGAATTTGAAATCTCTACAGGAAAACCACCACACAGGTATCTAATAACTGGAACTGCATGGATAGCATCTCCTTTTGGTTACCGCTGAAGCAGCAGATAAGATACTAGGTTAACAGACACAGCAAAAGAACTTTAGAAATGCATCTATTGGTATTTAATGACTTTATTACCATGCATTTGTCAAATTCTGTTGGGTTTTGTGTACATCCACAAAAACATCTCCAAAAGGATTTTTCTCATATCGTAAAAATAATTTTACTTGGAGAATAAGAAAATGAAACCATTTCTCACCAAGAAAAATGAACTTGTAAGACGATGCAGCTCTGAAACAAATTACATATATTCTTCTAATCAATAAAACACAGTTGCCACGGCAACACTGACATCAGAAAGTGAAATACAGAGGTCTGCCTTACATAAACACATACACATACCAATATGTTATGTGAACTTTTGCAATCTAGCAGTGACTTCAAGGGAAAATATGTTTTTACAAAAGAACACATATTTTCCCAGGCTTGATATATTCTTGTGTAAGAGCTTTTATGAGATTTTAGACAAGTTATATTTTGTTTGGTAATCTTTGTTCTTGTTCTTTTCTTACTGGAAACAAAGAAATGTTGGGAAAAAAATGCTTTCAATGAAAATTAATTCTTGCTATTAATATGACTTGAAGCAGTGACAACTGGATGGGGGGGAAAACTCTACCAAAGCATTAGAATATTGATCCTGAACACAGTTAAGACTAAAAAATTTAAATTTGTAGATCCTATTTGTATTATATTATGGGACAAATTCTGAGTACCAAGACTGTAAATAAAAAAGGATTTTTTTGCACGATACTTACAATTCTCATTATATATGTCTTTAACCTGAAGGCTCAGTTCGGCCATCTTATCCAGCAGCTATTATAATCCTACTGAGCTGAGTGGAATGAATCATGGGGCAGAATGCTATTGAGCATGACTACAGGTGATATCAGGCAGACACTTCTAATGTCTAATGTTCTATTCAATTTGAACATTTCATTAAATTATTTCATAGCTCACTACCAGAGCCTTTCAGTACAAATGTAGGTTGCTGGTACAGGCAGCTGCTTTCACTATACCTAAATAAAGCCCAGGTTTCCCAGCGATGTTCACAATTCCTTGCCCCTTTTTGCAAAAAGCTACGGTCAATATCCCTTGGTCATAAGGCACCACCTCATGGCTCTCTAAATTTCTGCTCATGCATCATCCATCTGCATGCTTAGCCACCTGGAGCTGCCAGATACTGTCCTAACTTGGATGCCATAGCAACCAGGGCTGAGGAATTAAGGCAGAACTATAGCTGTCTATTGAATTTGCTCTGGAGGCTCGGCTGGGCAATAGAAATGTAATACAAATAAATAAAATGAAGTGTGAGGGTGTTTGACTGCTGCCTTAAAGGTCTGCCAACATGCTCATTATCAGTACCAGGCTTCTAAGACTATTTTCTGAAAGACGATTTTCAAACAATTTTTTAAAATGAACTGCTTTAGCTCGTTCAGCATTCCAATGGAGAATCTTACTGAGATCTGGGTCAGCCTCTTCTAATTTTCAATTTAGCAAAAGGTGAAGTTTAACTCATTACACCACTAAAATGTCTTACGCAGTCTGAAATGTTCTTGTAACAATAAACTTGTGGTGTTTTTACAAAGAACTGAGAATATAGGATGGTATTGTCAGTTATGTACAAGCAGTAACAGCCCAAACAAAACATTATCTTCATTCCTCATTGGGTAAAGTGATGAAAAGACTGACTGTTATGTGTGATTACCTCTTCCATTAATTTGGATGTATAAATTAGACATGTTCCTACAGGACTATGAAGATTTAATGCACTATGTATGTGCTAAATATTAACATACATCTATATTTTTAATTCAGTGGCTCACATGCACTAGACAGGTACACGCCCTTGCATCTATATCTACCACATTCACTCCTGGTCATCTGTGTGCATATTCCTGCAAACCAAATTAATATATCAGGAACTGCCCACGTAGGTCATTAGCCACTGGTGGAGGGATGTGACAAATTAGCATCTCCTGAACAAACAATTTTCTGTGTCCTTCTTCTGTGACAAACAGAGGCCCATGCACTACTCTAGGTGTACCAGCTGGGATGCACAGACACAAGAGAGGTGCAGAGAGAAGAAGTAATGCCTGAATGCTATGCTATGCTATGCTCTGTTGTGCGGGAAAAGAAGATGAAGAGGTGCTTTTTAGAGTTAGGGTTTGGGGGCAGGTATGGGGTCCCCAGGGGCACAGGCAGCAGAGGGTAGGTGCAAACTCCAAATATTTCCCCAAAACTAAGCCAGGTGGGATTGTGTTGACTTTCTTGACTGTGCTGACTGATGTACAGTTGACTTTCCAACTGTATATCAGCGCTCATGGCTGGCAAAGGTCTGCCATTAATGGTTGTCACCCCCATTCAAAGCCTGCGTAACAAGTGCTAAAGCAAATATTATTCCCATTTCCCAAAAGCCACAACCAAATGGAAGGGCCATCTAAAATGGAATAGGTAAGTCCAGTCTTCACTTCTCCCAGCAGTGCTCTATGAAGATGCTACAGCCACCGACTCCTTCTGCAGGACCACTGGTTCCTAGTCACCTTCTGCCCAAATTGTTGGCTGTACTGGCAGATTTCAAGAACTGAGACAGCCCTAACCAGCGTTTCCTCAAGAATTTCCTTCTCATTTGTAATTCAGTAACTCAACTGCACCTTTAAAAGACAGCTACCAATGTTTTTACCTGTAGGTAGAAGACCATTTTCACAAAAGTCCCCTCAATCAGTCCTTTCCTTTTGTCTATAATGTCCATAGATTTAACAGGAGCTTTTACGTGACACAGGATGATTATGTTTTACTGAGTTTCCTTGCCTTCAAAAGCATCAATAAATCAACAAACCAGAGGTAATTAAGGAACAAAACAGTGCTAAGGGCTGGATTTAAGTATGCAAACCTCAGAACATTCAGGACTCAACTTCAGCCCATCCTGTCTGTCCCTCTGTGCAAAAATGTTCTTCAAACAGCAAGTGAGCTCAGCTCGTCTGGATGTGTTTGGTGGATGAAAACTGAGCTTAATGTAGCTTCCCTGGCTTTTATCTGCTTAAATCAGCATCCTATTATTATTTCAATTTACAATCACTTAATTAAAGCAATGTCCTAGCCAAAAAAAATTGCCTGGGTGGCCTGACTGTTATATCCCCATATTTTTTAAGAAGTGACCTTTCCGGTGAGTTCAAGAAACCATGCTTGTTCACTAGATCTGGGTGGGAGTTTTGCTTGTGAGGATTATGAGTACATTACAAGCAAAGCTTACTTGATTTATGCATGATTTTTCACTGAAGGTACAAAACAAGTAGCCATCAACTTAATGCCACTTAATGCTGAAGGCTTTAAAGGGTCACAGGAAGTCATCTTTGTTATGAGACAGCAAAAACTCATGATTCTAGGTCAAGGTTATAAATGAATAAGTAAATCACTTATGCATTGCATTCAGTTGGCCCCTACTCCAAACTCATTTAGTACATAACAGCTCTGCTGTTGCTGTATGTCCTGTGCAGACATACAGTGGGAGGTTTTACAATGTTCCACAGCCTACAGAGCTCCCTTCTTTTTTTTTTTTTTAATCTAATTTTCTGTTTTTAACAGTATCTGATAAGAAAACAAGAGGCAGCTGTAGCTCTATCACCCAGCCTATGCTTGCCATATACTATATCACAAAGTACAAAAGGATAAAATTCATTAAAACTGGGATAATGTGCAATGTGTGTAAAATATGTTCTAAGATATTTTACCTGTACGAAGCAGTGCACGCAGGAAGGCACACTTGTGGTGGTTACATGAAGGATGTTTCCAGCTAATGAAGAGACTTAAAAGGTGACTAATAGAAATGTAGGGACTGCGCAGGCAGTAACTTAAATGACTGGAGCCTGAGCACACCATTCTACTAATTCTAAAAGAAGAGCAAGGGTTGGGGGCTGGTAGAGCCCAAACCTACTCCAAACCACCAAGAGAATGCAGTCCCATTGGGCAAAAAAACAATTTTGCATCAGCTTAGACCACTCTTTCTTCCTCATGCCAAATGCAAGATTAAAGGAAGACGCTGGACTTACACTGGGTCTATTTACCAGCACTATCTCATTAAGAGCTCTCTCAGGGTTCTTAAGAGCCCTTCAGGGGGAAGACAGTCCCCCTCAAGGACCACACTATAAAGACAGATCTTCTATAAAAGTCACCAGGGCACTAGACTTGCTCTGTGTCCTAGGACAGCTCAGTGGCATACCCAAGGAAAAGAACTGGTACCACCACCTGAGACTCATAGCACTACCCACTGCCATCCTCAATTAGATCTACCAAAAAGCAGGAAAGGCTCGAATCCAATTCTTCAAGAGCTAAATTGGATACTCCTCTGGGAGGGTCTCAGCAAGAAAACATTCTGTGGGAGGAAAACCAAAACACGAGGTGGCTGAAAAGGAAGCTAAAATTAAGAAAGCAGAAAAGGTTACAATTAACCTAAATTCCCATAAACGTACAAATCATAGGTCAACACATGCATAACAAAGAGATGTCTGACAGCCAGCCATAAGCACATCCTCTACAGATAGACACAGAAAATAAGTGCGCGTCAAGACAGCATGATGAGCAGCGAAGCCAAATGACCTGAGCAGGCTGAATGACACTGCAGGGCAATAGCACATTATGCTGTTCAGAAGGGAGGTGGTGCTGGGTTTATTCTTGAGATATTATTTAAGCACAGTGCTTAACAGCTCCTACTGATTTGATAAACATACTTGAAAAATTTGTGAAGCTTCCTTGGCTGTTGGGGTAAAGCAGAAGATTGATCTTTCTTTCTTTCCCACTCTGTCAATGAAGAATGTCTTGACTATACCAAGTGGTTATGTCTGGGAAACTGGATGTGATGGGTGAGACACAATACTCTTACCTTTCCCCAGGTTTATTATGTGACCCTGCATTGGACCATTGTATTGGACCATTACAGTATTGTAACCATTAGTAAAGGACCCTGTGAAAAGATTGAAGAGTACAAAATGAAGTAGTATTGCCAATCGAAAAATCCATTTTCTCCTCATTTTTTGTTAAACCTCAATACAGTAGCAGTGTACTGAATAGGAAACATATCTCTCCACTCTTGTGTCATCATATGGAAAATGTTGGCACTGATTCCCTGCAACATGAAAGGAAATGTCTGTAGATATGCCTGGTATATAACAAGTGACTATCATGCAGTGATGTGAGACTAATTGATTTGAAGGCAAACAAACACCTTGATGGACAGGCAGGCAGAACACACTTAAAAATAACAGTTAAGACAAAGGAAAGACACTGATGTACAGTATATCCCTGTTGCATCTACCATGCTTGACAAGCTCTTTATTCCTTACAAATAAAGAAACACCAGGAATTGTGACTATTTTAGCAACAAACGTCAGAAGAAAACTGTATCAACATTCTAGCATACAGACCTCTTGTGCCAAAGTGGGATGAGCTATTCCAGCAAGCCCTGCACACTGAAAGCAGACTTTCACAAATTCTTTCCTCCCTCTTCAGTAACAGTGCCTGCCTACCAATATCAGACAAATTACCAGCAGGCTGCGGAGACCTGAACCCATTTCTGCTCATTCCCCTTCAGACCTTTGCAAATCATCATTTCCAAAATCTGCCTGGTGCTAGTGGAAACAGAGCCTGCGCCTTTCAGCTCACTGAGACCCAGAAAGAAGAAGCAAACTTCTGGCTGTGTGTAGTAGCAAAAGCAGTGGCAAGACATATCTCAGCAGACTCTGGTTCCTTACAAAGGTGCCAACAACCCTAACCAGAACAGGATGTCGGGATAATGCAAAGAATCCACTTTGTTTTCCGCAGTTGTCCCCGCCATCAGTCACCGTGCCCCCTCCCCCTAAGTAAATGAAATCAATCAGCAGGGATTTCTGTAAAATACATAAAACAGTCATCTTCCAGACTCTACCAGAAGATAAATGGTTCCAGACATTGGACTGCAGCCATTTTCCCACACATGCTACAGTGTTTTGTCATCCATATTGGGCCATAATAGTGAGTGGGGTTTGGTTGTTGGTTTTGTTGTTTTGTTTCTTTTTTCCCCAGTCAGCAGCCAATGCTTCTGCCTCTAACTCATACATTAAAACCACTGCAACAAGAGTAATTTTTTTGGTACATTTTGTAATAGAACAGTTTCATTCCCAATAATACAGTCTGGGGTCTTGTACAGAACTTTGACACTTTTCTGCTACAGCTAATATTGCCTTATTGCTCCCAGCTGGAGCTTCACAAACCTTTTTGTTATTAAAGCACATCACCCCAAATACGAGCCACTGAACTGAAACAATCATGAAATTATGAGCAGTGCAAACCTTATCTGAGAACCTGCTAATAAGAAATAATAGGATTGCTTACAGTATCTCACGCAGCCTTTCGTGCTAGTTTCAAAGAAGGATACAAATACATGACAAAAGATGCAACATAATGTGAGTTTACAATTAATTTTAACATATTTTAAAGCAAGCTCTTAATAATCTGTTAACATAAAATGCACTTTGGAAAGAACCATGGGGCTTTTTCATTATTAAGAAATGTGCAACCAAATTCTACCCTTAATTAAATCAGAAGTAATTTTATTAACTGCAGTAGACTCAAACCTGACTTACATAAGTGTAAGTGAGGGTAGGATTTAGCCGCAGGGTGTTTATACACTGTAGTTGCAGTTAGTTTAGATCTATTTGGGTGGGAACTCCTTTCCCCTTTCCAGAAAAAATATTCTTGCCTACCCTTTTTCACCTCACAACTGGGGCCAAAGCAGTCTTTTCTTCTAAGATACTTTTCAGAAAGTTTACGAGAAAATCTTACCCTTCACAGCAGATGACCTTATTAAGCAAAACCACCCTCTGAAGTGATGGACACCAGCAGTTTTAAAGTTAGTTTCCAAGTTTTCAAACAAACCACCTCAAACAGATAAGCTTATTTACATCTCAAAAATAAATAAAAAACTTCAAGCAAAAGCTATTTTATAAAGGAGCTATTTATGCCTGTTTTCAAAGCTGAAAAGCCCTTCCAAACAGTATCATATCTGCTGTATTTAAATATCCCTGCTACAGTATAGAAACTTACTGTCCACAGATATCCTTGGGCTTCCCTGTATGTCTCAACCAAAATCACTTTCTTCTGTACTTCATTTTCTGCCCTCCTGAAATCGGATTCCCAGTTCCTGACAGATGGCTCCTCTGTCACCGAGCGCTGCTTCTGCCTCCTTATCGCTGCCAGCTAATACTTCCACGATGCTTAGCTGTTGTCTGTGGAGCTGTGCTCTACATCATTTCTACTCTGATCAATGCTCCGCTTGGTTTTAGGTTGGTTTCTAGTCCCGCCTCCTGCTCTTGAAGAAACGAAAACTCACAGCTGGATTTTCTGTAAATCAACCCTTTTAACAGTGGCTGAGCAAGTATGGCAAATACTACAGCTAAGACCTGCTGCTCTATTTGAAGCTTCAAAACCAATTCTTCATCTTAATGATGCATACATGAAAGTTAATCATGTACTAAAATCACTAATACTGAAAAAATAGTGGCCAGATAATTGTGACCTTCAGGGCTTAGAAGCTGATTAATGTAATACAAAACTCCTCTCTGTTCCAGAAGGGGAATATGGTAAAACATACTGCCTCAGTGAATTGCTTTATATAGTGTTTTGCTTTGCACAGGAGCTTGTCATTCTTAAAAAGATAAATGCACATTTGTAATATAGAGCTTTTTGACAGGCTAACCCAGCATACAGAGTGTTTAGGTTAGCAGCCCTAAGCTTGAAAGAGCCTTTACCATCATAGCAGTTCTTCTGAAGTGTGGGCAGGAAATACTTTTATTTTCTGCACAGCACTAAGTGCACTACATAGCGCTGAACTCATTATCATGTTTAACAAAGTGTGGAGTATAAAAGCAAGGTGGTACCATAAAACCAGTGCTACGAACTTTGTTCCCATGAGCAGAGCAAAACAGCTGTGTTTCTGTAAACTGTAAATTGTTTTAATCCTCCACTCTCCAGATCTTAAGAAACTGCTGTGGAAATTAAAAATGACTGGGCAGATCTGGACACAGTCTGAATGGGCTGCAAAATCCTGGGGTTGTTAGGTTTTTTTATTGTCAGACACAAATCCCAGCTGAAAGTGTAGGCAGGGCTAAAACCAGCTCCTTCCTCACAAACAGCTCATATTGTCCTGGTGGTACACAGGGTCCCCTGACCACTGCCCACACTGAAAAGCAGCTGAGCTGCCGCCACAGGCTCGATGAAGGACCGCTCAAGTTTCACCTCCACCAGCAGCTCAGGGACAGGTGCAAGAGCAACATGTATGGAAGCAGCTTTTCCCCAGGTGTGCCACTTGGCTCCCAGCAAGCAGGGACCCTGGGGCTTCCCTGGCCAGCTGCTGGAGCAGCACTACTGCGTCACCAGACTTGTAAGAGTGCATCTCATCCCTTTTTGAGTCTCTTCCACCCAGCCCTAATGCATTCCAAAAACCTAGTGGAAAGCCACCAAAAAAAGCACTTCTGTCAACTTACACCAACTCACTAACCACTTCATTACATGCCCCACAGTTCCCCCAAGCTCATTTTTTCCACACCATAGATGACTTCACAGGCTTCTGTCAGATCCCATTTAACTCTCTTTTTTTCTTTAGCTGAAGAATCTCATCTGTTTCATGCTGGGGGTGGTCAGCCTTGCTGCCCGTCCCTGTATATATTACTGCTCCCATAAGCGATGCAATTAGCCCTTTAGTTCACATGGTAGAAGCTGATGTCACAGCACCTGAGTTCAAGCCTTGCCCTCAGTCTGTGACTGCTTTTTGTTGAAACGAGAAAATATTCTCATTTTCTTTGCTTCCAGTTCTGCAGATATTGTGAGGCCAGTCAGTTGTTAGCTTGCAGTGCGACAGCTCTCTACAACCACCCCATGAGTGTCCTGCACACAAGAATTTGAGAACTATTCCAGACTAATTTCCAAATGGTTAGTAGCCAGGCAGCCTAGCAGAAAGCGGTATAGATTAAGTAGCCACGAATGGTCTGCGCTAAGGGCAGCACCGCTCTGATGCAGTTACTACTCTCTTAACCAGCAGCTGTGAAACATGGGTCCTGGGCCCCTGTCCAAGCAGCTGTGACTCAGATTTGAAGTGCTGCAATGACAGTGCTCTCCTGTGGATGCACTGGCTGATCAGTGCCAGTAACTTGATAATGGAGAGTGAAACAACAGCGGAGGAGCACCATCCCTGTGCTCAATCCAAATGTGTAACAGCAAATGCAATAAATCTGCTTTCCAGGTGCTGCTGTACATTCAATAATTATCAGCTGTCAAAAAACACATGACGGATTAAAATTACTTGCTTGACCTTTAAAATGTACTTGAAAATCCATAAATGAGACCAATCAGTAGTACATAACCATTTGAATAATAACAGAATTTTGAATCTTTAGCAAAGGCTGTAAAAGGAGATTAAAGGCTCAATACCACAATTTGACATGTGCCGGATGGAGCATTTTGTCTACTGCCTGGAGTAATGTTTACGGCACACAGGGCAAGACTTGCTCTTTCTCTGCTGAGAATGTTGACCATCACCTGAATAATAAGAAAAAAAGCCTGCTGCAGGTGAAAAGAAATGTATTTTCCCTACATCGTCCTACATGTGGTTTGGGTCCAGACAGCGCAGTGAGTTCCTTGGGGATGAATGGGAAGATCTGCTCTCATCACCAATGAGTGTTCATTTTACAGGCTCCAAGTACAGTAAATCCACAATAAAGCACCAAAATGTGGTAGCATAGATGTTGGTTTATCAGGACTGTTTCTCTCTGCAAATCTTCTCCTTTTGGGCCACACTTTTTGCTAATTTTGGACACAGCCCTATAATAGCCCAGTACAGCTGAACACAAGACAGCCATCGAATGAGCTCAGGTCCTGGGAGTCGGATCATCTGCACTGCTGGTTCTCTGGCTCTGTTTTGGAGCACTCCTACCAACCTTCTCCTAAGCACTGTGAACACGAGTCAGTCTATGTTCGCTGTCTGTGGGATCCCTGATCCTTTCTTGTTTAGTAGTACAGATGTCATCCCAGGGATGAAGGACATTAGACTAGTTTCTTCTGCCACTGTTGGGCAGATGCCGTAGCCCTCACTGGTCCCTCACCTGGAGAGAGTTGTGAGACCTGCTGAGACTGGATACCATAAAAAAATTAGACACTTCTTCCCAAACTGTGGCTCCACAGGTCAGATTCCTAATTAGTTCCATTACCATTTAAATAGATATTAGAAAATGTCATATAAAGTGAAAGACTTGGAGACCTACTGATTGAATTGGGATAATCAGCCCCTTGCCCAGAAGTTCAACAGGCAAGAATGCTCTGCTGGGGAAGAGCTTTGGGTACGACACAGATCTTCACTTGGGGCTTCTGACCTGTTGCCTCTCCCTCTGCTGACAGCTGGAGAACCACTAGAAGAAACATGAGCAAACGTTTTGGTGGGTGAACTTGTGTCAGAATAAGGCCTTTCACCTTGATGTAAAGTGTTGCTTTGCAAGGAGCCAGGACTCCATCCAAGGATCTTCAGTGCTCACAGACCCTGTGATGAAAGTATGGCAGAGGGAGCAACCACAGAGCCCAAGTGAAAGTTCTGGTGAAAGTCTGTCCTGCCTTGTCCTTAAAAAAGCTGAATCATAATATCACATGGCCCTGGGGTAACTCAGGTTGGAAAGAACATCAGGAAGCCTCGAGTTCCCTTGTTTTCCTGACCTTGCTGAAACTCCAATTTCAGAAATAGTTTTAGTTCCCCAAAACTGCACCAGGGAGGAAGGAGGAAGAATAAATTAGTTGCCACTGTTCCCCAGCGACTTGTAAATAGAAAAGCCTGGCCTTCTCCATGCAACCAGGATGGCAATGCCTGCTTGGCCCTGGACTCTTTTTGGAAGTTGAATAAATTAATATGTTGAGCCTTCTGCCATGAGGCTGTCAGGGGAAAAGTGTTAATAGTTTAAAGGCACTCTGTCTGCAGTAGTGTATTTGCTTATAATGCCGTATATCAGATCATTAAAACCCCTGTATTTCGCACCTTAACACTCTAAGAACACATTATTTCTTCTTGCTGTCAGATACTGCTTTGCTAAGACAGCATCCATGAGCCGCTACACAGATTTGGAAATGCCTTGAGCTTCTTGAGAAAAAACAACAGGTACAAGGGCACTGCTGTAAAGATGAGCAAGATAAAGATACTAACCTCTAAAGATAAGCACTCATGTCTCTCTCCATCTCTTCCCCACCACTGCTTTGCAGCCTTCCTCCTCTGATGGTCAGGACCTCCATTTTCAGCTGAAACTTCTTCACAACTGGGCTACATGGCCCTACAGCTCAAAGGCTTTTTCCCTGTCCAGTTGCATACAAGAACAGCAGCTTTGTCTTGGAGATTAAACACAGCCCTGTTTCAGTCTCCTTTGATAAAACAAGCCATTTCCCCTCTAACAGCTTTTCTGAATCCACTGATGCAAGTTGAGTAGGGGCTGGATCATGAGGAACGGGAACGAAGTGCAGCATTGCAGATGGGGCCCCATGGGGCCACATACTCACTTCTGCTGTGGAAATACATTGCCAGATAAAGCCGATGGCCAGGCCAGGTTTCGGGAGCAACTTGCAATTATTCTCCAGTCTGCAAACACATTTAAGCCTTTGATCTCCTCCATCACTCCCAACTGCCTGCCTTTCAGATTATGCCAGCATTTCCTGCTGGTATCCCTTAATCACGCTACCATGGCACTGATAACCACTGTATGGCTGCAAGTCAAACAGCCTGCAAAGGAAGGGCACATGGAGCCAAGTGCCCCACCACTTGCCGCTTCCCTTTCATCCCGTTTTATTATTGCATGTCCTGCACTAACCTGGCAGATTCTTGGGGACTACAGGAGGCAAAGGTTTTATTTTGTGCTACTAGGAACAGGTGAACCCTGCCTTCAGGTTTCCCCCTAAAAACACACTCATATTTTTTCCTGAAGATTATGAGATTTTGAAAAGTTACAGAGATGAAGGAATATAAAGGGCCGCTTAATGCAGATATGCTTTCAGCAAAAAAGACAAGGGGAAAGGGAAAATAATATTCAGGTTATTACTATTTGAAACTCTGCATCAAAATGGATATTTCAATGCAAAATCAAAATAAAAAAGGGATTTGAAAACTTCTTATCTAAAGCAGATAACTGCAATGATAATACGTTGAGTAGAGATTCTTTCCTGGGCAGTTTTCCTGTGGTAGATGCTCTTCCTTAAGACTACCATTTCCCAAACAGATCCTGAACTATTTCTCATTCATTTACTATTGCAGTGGTTATGTAAAGTAGGACAGTTGTCCTATCTCTACCTGATGAGAAAGCCATATGCATTTGTATTTTAATACAAAACACATTCTTTGAAGGATCAAAATATTTATTACCTAACTTATTCTTCAGGAAAACCTCTCACATTTATACTTGGTACTCATTTAGCTTTTTTAAGTCTTTCACCTGTTGGAAAATCTCTGGAGTTTACCTGGCATATCCCTGTGTTGCATGTGTTGTCTTTAATTGCCAATACAAATGTTTTCCAACTCTACAGCTTGAGTCTCACTTACGAAAGTTAAACAATGCCTCTCTGCTTTACTCATCATGACACTGAAAGACTGCTGATCTACCCTCTTGCCTTACTGCAAAGCAGGGGCTCCCAGAGTCCAGCCCAATGCAGTTCGCTTTGGTTTGATCGAACCAGGTGATAAATCCGATCCTGATTCCCAACACCCTGCAGCAAGCTCTGGTGCTCAGTATTTTTTCCTTCCCAGTGGTGGCCTAGTTGATTCAGCAGCATCTCCTCCTTGCCTCTCTGCTTCTGCAGGCTGGGACCTGGGAGAGCATGACCATAAGTTCCCATTAAGACCATCCGATGGGACAAAGCATCTCCAGAGGTCTGAAAATGGCACTTACTGCACTTCAGTGACAGGAGCCCCATTTAACATAAGGTTCAGTTTGTGCGTGGCAAAGGCATGGTATTTTATCAGTTTGTTCAAATGCTTCAAAGAGCTCATAAATTAAAATTCTTGGAATTTCTGCATAAGTCAAACTTTCAAAAAAGTTTATATTAAAAGGGAATCATTGCCTTGCTTCAAAGAAGGAAAAAAAGCCCCATTTTCACCAAAAAGTTAACTGGGTGACCTGAAAATCAGTAATTAAAACCACCAGTAACAGACAGTAATCATCTGGAGTGCTAATTTCCTTCTGTACATAAAAGGCTTAAAAAGGACAGAGCAAGAGCAAAAAATTCAGCATCAGCATTTGCCTCAAGATCCAATGCACCCAGGGGCTGGCTCAGGATCCCTCCTGCAAGGCAAAGAGCTATGAAGAAAAGTTGGATCTCTGATGCTATATGCCTGCACTGTTTAAAATTACCTCAGTCACAAGCAAACCTGAAATGTGCCCATGCATCTGTCAGGGATATGTGCTGCTACCCTGGACAGAAAATGCAGCAGCTATTTGTTGCGCAATAACACAAGACCAGAAGCAAAGAATATGGCTCCCAAATTAAATAGTGGGAGTAATTTCTGCCGACCGGATCTAATTACTCCTCTTGGAGTGGAACACTTGATGGCTTCAAGCACTAATACCTGTGGAAACAGCATTCCCCAAATACCCAGCCAAGTGCTAGCTCACTGTTGGACTGAGGAACAGTAAATGGCCAAGAACACATCTTGTACTGCCTAAAACTTCAAGGGCCTCTTTCCAAATACTGCTCTGGCTGGATTGCTGAAGTTTATGAAATCAGGTAGGAATGCTGGCCAGAGTGAAATTTCTCCCATCTCTCAGTACTTAACACACTTACTGTGCTGTAGCCATAGGCATAGATTTTCCACTATCGTATCTCTATAGCAAGTCTTAAGTATTTTGGGTAGTTAATCTGACAAGACTACTTTATTCCCAAACACCCTGTTTATCAGCAGGCAGGATCTGAGACTACATAGAATATATCAATAAATACAGTAGGATATATGGCATCTCAAAGTTGACATGCTTTGAATATCAATCTTTTTAAGGTCTGACCAAAATACATTTTCAGGTCAGAAATAAGAAGTAGCGTCTAAATGCAGAGATGTTTTAAGTATGGCCAGAACACTCCCAACATCCAAAAGCCTCTTCATAGAAAGTGTGTTGAGTGAAGCGTGCCAGGCCTTAAACACCCTATGGCAACTCAGCATTACATCAATGCAAAGATTATGAAAACAGACAAGCAGAGCTCTCCACAAAGCAGCTTTTTGTTGCAAGTTTTTTAAAGGCTATAGTAGCGCAGCCTGGAGCTTAGGAGGAAACAAGTGCCCCAGCAACTCCTCTTTCATTTCTACCAAAAAAATAAGTTTCCACAGCACATCCATATACCTAAAGCCTCTGGCCTCCTGCAACGAAACAAACTCCAAACACCACTAGAATGCTTACCTCACCCCTTGCAAAGTATCATGCATTTCCCAGAGATTTTAAGGTGGGATCCATCAAAATAAAGAAAGGTATTTCTTATCATAGGAGAAGATTGTCTTTAAGCAACAGGAAAAGACAGTTCTTCTGCACAGCCCTGCCTGAAACATCAGCAGAAAAAAATGCTTACATGCTGACAACTTATCTGAGGAACTGCTCTGGAGCTTAGCAGTCCATAATCAAGACATCAGAGGTTTATTTTGAACTAGCATTTAGGGGAATGGGCATGAATTCTTGACGTTAGTGGTGCCAGTCAGTGTGTGATTCGCCATCCTCACACTGGCTGATGAGAAAGCAGACGCCTGGTTTGTGACTATTTCACAGCATAAAATTTCTCTTTTTTAAATCTGCAAAGACTCTTTTTGAGAAAAATTCAGCATGCTTGAGGTATGAAAACTTTGTCTCCCTGACCTTTCAGAAACCCAGAGAATAAACATTTGCTTTTTTGGTAAGTTATGCTACTGACAAACCTGTTTTCTTTCATCACATACACGCACAAGAATCTTTACTAATCATATTTCTATCAGTATGGTCCTCCAGATCTCTCAGCACGATTTACAGAGGGGGAAATCATAAAAGAAAAACACATACTGGCAGTACATTAGGCAGCTTTGAGTACAGATAATGACGGATTCTCTCAAAGTAATTTTCTGCAAACTGAGACTTGCTGTAAGGATCTTGATTACGTATGTCAGCCCTGGGAAGCTACCCGGACATGTGAGACTGTCGTTTACAGCCAGCGCGGACAAGACAGAGGCCGTTAGTGGGGTTTAGGAATTAAAAGCCTGAGAATAAGGGACCAGAGAGAAAGGATTTTTCTGGAAAGTCTGAGTCAGTGAGATTTGATTCCATTTACCCTACTCTACTGCTTCCTAAGATGATCCCTATTAGACATATTTTTGTGTACCAAAAGCCTGTGATGCCACATCAGCCTTGTCCTCCAACTCTCTTGGCAAAAGCAACAAAGACTTCCTAGCATAAAAAGGCCACACTGCGGTTTTGTTTTCAAACATCACTGCTAGGAAAAATGCGAGAAAAAAAGAAATGAACTCCACAAGATTTTCGGTACCTAACAACAAAGCTGAATGATTCCATTTGAGTCATTTTCAATCTCCACAAGCTTGGAATTTGTGGTATGAACTCAGAAAAGCCATTACCAGTAATTTTGTCATTTCAAATGTTTGTAACACATGAAAAATAAGTCCTTTTAAAACAAGAAGTCATATCCTAACCACTTCAGAGACACTTACCAATCACCTTCCTACAACTTCAACCTAAAAATGTTTCACTATGTTTAAAAATACTTTCAGATGCTCAAAGTAAAGCAAGGTATCCAACATCTGACTTAAGAAAGATGTTTTCAAACAAGAATGAAATGCTACAAGAAGACAATATGCTTCATACAATATGCTTTCTTCTTGTTGAATTGAAGGACTGACCCTTGTTGGTTCAACCCAAACTGAGTCTGCGACCTAGCCGTACCTTTTCTATCTTCTTTAATACAGCAAAGCAAAACCAAGAAGGACAACAGGTATCATGCATGCAAACATTTTTCAGGAAAGTTGTTCTCCATTTTAGGTATCTACGTATAAAAATCCTTTAGATTTCATGGTCAAATGAATATTCATTTCTTTGTTCTTACTGACATATGGAAACAGCTTGCCTGAACTCTGATGAAGAATCTATCTATAAGATTCACTTTTATCTGCTATATTTTAATGACTGCTGTTACAAGCCAGTCTAAGTTAAAAACAGAAAGAAAATATGAGAACTGGGGTGCCTTTTAAGCACTTGTTTAGATTCACAAGCAATGAAGCCGGCAGTGTGCTGTTATGGTCTGGGCAGTACCAACAACCTGGAGTGCCTCCTCTCTCTTTTCCCCACAGGACTGTCTGACAGCGGCATGGAAGAGACATGATGTTCTTTGAGTCTATGCTAACCAAGTTATCAAACATAAGGGTCTTCTTTGAGCATGTGAATAAATAAGCCTCATTCACAGTGGATTTCCAAGCACCATTTTCCATATGCATAATCTCTCTCTGATGCTGATATTTTGGTGTCTGGTATTGTGAAGTTGTACAGTAACATCCTTGCTGTTAGGAGGAGTGTGAAGTGCCTCCTTAAGTAGGCGCATCTATTGACACAAACCCTGGAGGCACCAGTTGTGAAATCTCTGCACCTCTGTCAAATTAACCTGAAATCAGTCTCCACAGCTGCTGAGGGTGTGAAGACAGCACACACAGAGGAAATGTTTGCATAAGCCTTGTTTCCATAGGGAACCAGGGAAAACCTATGCGGATTTAAAAAAACAATTAGTTTTCCAAGGATTTAAGTTGTCTGGGCAGTCCTGCAGCTCTGGCCGTTGCCCACTAGAGGCCGTGAAGCCCTTACGTCTGCCCTGGCCCTGGCTGTCGGATCTCAGTGAAAGGCAGATGAGGAACGGGAATCATCAAACAAGACAATTTTTTTCTTCCCGCATTAAAATCTCAGAATCTCGTTCATGGAGCAAGGCACCCCAGGCCTGGCAGGCCAGTGGGAGCAGAGTGACCTGTTGTGGGCAGCCAGCTCTGCTCACCTACAACTGGAAACTCCAGAGGAGATGGATAGGAAGGAGGATGAGGATGAGGAGGAACATGCAATGCAGCTGGCTGGAGGGCAGCTACTCCCCCGTGACATTGCTACTGTAAAGGTAAACAAGGTATACAATGAGTACCCAAACATAATGGTCTCCTTGTAAATTCAATTGTTCTTTCTGAACATCACTCACTGGAGCCTGACAAGCT
Organism: Psittacus erithacus; assembly: GCA_009867235.2. Classification (NCBI taxonomy): domain Eukaryota; kingdom Metazoa; phylum Chordata; class Aves; order Psittaciformes; family Psittacidae; genus Psittacus; species Psittacus erithacus. The sequence continues at coordinate 54,547 of WYDI02011898.1, forward strand.
TCAGGTCAGCAGAAAGGATGTCAAGCGTGAGCAGCGTTTAACTAGCAGAGTTTGCTGGGGAACTACAGCAACAAACATGAGTGTACAGAAAAACCAAGGTGAAAGCTGGTGTGTGGGGAAGAAACGTGAGGATGTTTCTCAGTACACTGAGAAACAGAAAGAGACATACAAGCAGAAGCAGTACTAGCAAAAAACTAGTTTGAATGAAAACTGGGGTTCACTGGGTGATCATATCACAACCCTGCATGAGACACACCATGAAATCAGCAGAAATTTAGAGATGAGACCTGCACAGAGCTGTGCTCTAAGGGAAGAGGATATTAACGCCTGACTTCTATAGGAGGTGAAGGAACATAGTCCCTGCAGAGCCTGGGGCTGGAAATGAGATGTAAATGTCGTCTTGCAAACTTATTTGTGACAGGTTATCTAGAAACCTGCAAAGGGTCAATGCAGATCAGATTATTCCTCAGTTATTGATTGTCCTTCTTTCTACAATGTTGAATTCCTTCTGCTGTTGTGCTGTTCATATACCTAGCTTAATTATGTCCTGTTTAATTCCTTTATCTTCTGCTGTCTGAATTAATTAAATACTTTTGTGTCTTCTGCAACCTCTATCATGTTTTCCACACTTTTGCCACAGATCATTAAACAGTATAACCATATCACATGATTCCTAAAATGAAATTTCAGGGCGACACAATAACAACCAATGACCTTAGTGAGAATGTATATTTGTTCCTCTTCTTTGTATTGCTCTCAAGTACTTGGCTTCATTCTATTCAAATTTGGGGACTGTGGATTGAGATCCCTTCTGGTCGATGGGCAGATATCACAAAGCATTAAAGTGCTGTTCAGAATGTGAATCCTCGAATGGCTGTTTTGCAGGAAATCAGTGATTAGGTATTTTGTGCCCAAACATACAATCTGGGCACTTCAATGTGGAAGAGGATTTTGGCTTTTGCATTTTACAAGGATACTTAGCGGTAGCTGTTGATAAACACCTAGGTGCTGGAGACAGTGTTTTGGTTGATGCCCTTCACCTCAGTAGGGATGCGCATGCGCATTTAGGGAGGCCTAAATCAGTGTGCAGGGAAGCACTGTGCAAAGCAATGCTCAGCTGTTCTTGGGACTGGACCTTTTTCAAAGACGGCTAAATAAATGTAAGACAGATGTGGCTGCATTCATGAAGAAGACAGTTTTTTATTAAGAACACAAAATTCTGTGGGTTTGATAGCAAAAGAAAAATGTGAGAAGTGGTATGAGTATCCTTCCACCTTGTGAAGGTGACAAAGAGAAAGGGGGGTGACTGGAGATGGGGAGGTACATCTTCATTACCCACTTCCAGTCCCACCTCCCCTTGGCATCATGCACCTCCTCAAGCCAATGCTAAAGGAGAAGTTGATTCCTTATCTCTCAACATGTTCCAGTTAGTAGGTGGCTCTGAGAGCAACCCCAGGTGTTCACACTCTCTAATCCCATTAGGGCTCTTTTAAAGCGTTTTTTTTTTCTGGTGTCACAGAAGTTACACTTAATGGGTTTGCAGTTATTAGGCAGTTAGAAAAGTTATTTGCACTTCGCGATTTGCTGTAAAAGACAAGCACCAAAGTCCTTGTGAATCCCACAGCTGCTGTGACTTTTCCATGAACAGTTGCTTGAGGCATTATAGAGACATGCACGAACACAGAAATAGTTTATTAATACTGGAAGTGAATTTGCAATTACTGAGAGCAGATGGTCAGCTCACACACTGAATGAACTTTAAACCATCTAGACTTACAAGACTACTGCAAACACTGAAACAGTACCAAATCACAAAAAAAATCCTACACGCTCACAGTCAGAACTCAGCTCAGATTTGGATCCTATATACAGTGGCTTAAATCTGGATAAAGCTATCAATATTGAACTGTTGGTGGATTTATCCCAGAGTAAATGCCCCCTTTTTTTATGTGCATACAAAACTCTCAGAGCAGTCAAAGATAAGCTAAAATAATAAGAACCTTAATAAAATAACTACATCAGCATCATTAATAAAGCTAGGAATCAAGGTAATCCTCCCATGTATTAGTGCAGCTCTGCTGTATCAGAGATACGGTAACAGCACTAATAAGAATAGAAATAACAGAGCTGAAGTTACATGACTAAATTTGTCATTACTCTATAGTCCATTAACAAAAAATAGCCATTCACACACTGCTTTAACAAATGTACCTGGGAGGCACTCCAGAGCTTTTTACTTCTTTCCATACACACTGCTTGTAAAGACTCTGTGAAAGAGCTTACTAGAGATGTAAATCTTGAAAGTACTCCTCAGTGCAATTCATGGACAAATTAGAAATATTATTGCTGCAGGCATGTAATAGCATGTATGTGCAAAGGGCAAAGGACTTCCTTAGCACCACGTGCCTTTTAGCCTACATTTCAGCCTGCCAGCTCTTCATTTGCCTAAGTAAATAGGACTGTAATTGTTGGGGAGAAGAAGGGAGACTAGAAGCAAAGAGCTCAGTTGTATGCCTCCTTCTGCATGTGTCTAGGGAGTAAATTTCAACGGGTTCACCAGCACTGAAAGGCAGGCAGTCATTCTTTAAAATCTTCCCTGGGACATAAAGTTTCAGCATCACAGCTAAGTACCTCTGGACTGCAAAGGGTGAAGGATCGTTAAGGTTAATTTGAATTTTAAATCGTATATGTGTGATTTGCCAGTGCCTTGAGCACAAATGGAACTGCACACTGGACTGCAGTAGGCCTCTGAAGACTACCTGAAAAGTTGCAACAGCACAAATGACAGAGACAAGACATACCTGATTGAAAAAAAGGGTGGCAGCTGTATCTGCAGCCGAGGAAGGGATGTTGGTTTGGTGGCACTTGTGATCAGTGATACGTGCTGACAAAGTAATAGCAATAACTTAAGATAGATCTCTTCAGTCAAGATCACTTGCTAATAAAAAACCTTCAGGTTTTCCCTCACATAGCTGAGGGTGCAGAATTTTTACTTGCAAGCAGGACAGACTTTTTAGGGATATGTCAGAAAAGCTCATGTTTATATCTTACAATCAACTTAATCCACCTCTTGGTCCTTTCCGACCCTAACTATTCTATGATTCTATGATTAAGCCGGAAACCTGCATAGCAGGTCAGTTTGTTTCCAGATCACTATATAATTCAGCAATTTCACAGTCTGGCTTCATGGCCCAATGTATAAAAATATGTTGATGCATGTGACAAACTTATACTGACAAAAGGCTATACTCCTATACTTGCAGAAAGTGTGAAGTCTTCTAGCCATTTTCAGAATCCTTTTCTTTATCCTTTCTTTTCTAACACTGAAGGTGGAAATCACAGGATACTTGAGGAGTCCTGCAGTGCCAGCTGTGACACTGTTAAGACACTAGCATGTTGACAACCTCAGAACTGCCTTAAAGCTTTCCAAACCCTTAATAAAACAAAGTTTATACAAGTTATTTTTACAGAATGTGATTTACACATGCATCCACTTAGTATGTTGAAATTCAGTATTAAAAACCCTGTTGATTATAAAAGACTATTTCTAGCAGTATCTTAATAACGCTGGTTATTCTTGGAAATGTTCAGCATTTCCCTGAAATTTATGTGATCTTACAACTATCTTAGTAGCCTATGCTATTGTACATGCCATGGCAATTCCTCTTACCATTGTGGAGACCTCCCAACTTTCTAAAAAACTTGGGTCCATTCTGCAGCTGCTTTTGGCCATTAAAAATCAAACTGAAATCCTTTTTTTCCAGCCAATATTCAACCCAGTGTGGACTGACTAAATACATGGTAGCATCTGAAAACTGTTGTGTTGATACTTGGACTTCTCTCTCTTAGAAAAGAAATATCTGGAGCAGATGCTGGCTCACATGCTCAAGGACTTCAGATTTCCAGACATATTCCTTATTTTGTATAACCTTCCTTTTTTTTTCATCCCTTCTAAACATGACATTGCTCTTCATTAAAGGCTGGGATTTAGGAAAAAAGCAGAAAATCCCATGGGACTGAAAACAACAGATGTTGTCTGTTTTAAGCTTCCTTTATTCCAAATCGCTGAATTTAGTACTTTGAAGATTTTCCTGCGTCTTCTTCCAGAGGCCTGTGATTTGCTCTTTAAATGGCTTTTCAAGAGGCTGACTCTGACTGGAACATATGTGAAAAGAGATTTGCAACTTAAAATGTACCCATTTTTCAGGGAAGTTACTAGAAATATACTAAAAATATAACAGAACCAATATCGCAGTAGTATCATTGCATATCCATACTGTGAGCAATAAACCCAACATTACCATCTGAGCAAATGGGAGGCACATGCTATTCACTTCCCCCCACAAATGCCCTCGTGTTTCCTGTTCCTCCATTTCAACACGGCTGAACTGTGAAGTCCAAAATGCAGCAGCCCGCCTCACGACAGCCACAAAGGGATTTTCAAGCTTTCCTTAGAAACAAAAATAATTATTTTCGCATAATCTGTAACTTTTCTGCACCTTCTCATCTGCCCTTCGCCAGTGCAGATATAGACAAAGAGCCCCTGCCCTTAGGAGGTAAAACTGATTCCTTCTTCAGTGACTGCACCATTCAAAAAGACGCTGTGATCATGAAGGCAGCGATTCCAAAAAGGTCTATGAGAGGAGACATAGCTGTGTAATGCTGTGGAAAAAATAATTGTATAATTTGATCTCTGGAGATGTGTCAGGGAAATAATAATTCGGGAAGGATGCTGGGGACAGCTTTGACAACCTTTTTGAAAAAAATGAGCAGTTTCAAACAACAGCCGCAAGACTTATTTAAGTATTGAGTAAAGAAATGGCACAGTGAGCAGCAGTAATTTTGCCTATCTAGAAAAGGAAGTTTGAGAAATAGTTTTATCAGAGTGCAGTGGTACCTGACAGTGAAGATCTCCTCATTCCAGGAAGAGAGCACAACAAGAATGTCTGGAATGTGGGAACAGACAAATTCAAATTAAAAGTTAAGCATATGGTTTTCATACAATCAAATTTTGTTGTCAACACAAACCATGAGGTACACAGGAGGCCAGGCCAAATGAACTAATAGGTTTAAGCTTTACAAGGTCAGATCTTTCTATTAAGTGTCAGAAACTCTGTTTACAGTGATTACAGTTGTAGTCATTAATAAAAATAATTGGAAGTGACTACCCCTTTGATTTAATCAGATTTGCATTGGTGCTAGTTTATTGAATTGCAGATGGAAGAAATATTAAACGTTGCCTCTTCACAGATGGCAAGACTTTAACACAGCCTTTGTAAATCCTTGATTCATATTTTATGCCTTGACTTCCTCTTGTATCCCTTTTTTTTTTTTACAACAGCATATGCTCTACAGAAGCAGTAGAAGGTAATGTCTAATACTTTTCTTTTGGTTGCCAGGCTTGAATGGATGCAAACATCAGTTCTTGTGGAATTAGAATGTCATTCATGTTCTTTTAGAGATAGAAATCTATTTTCAGCTTAGAAAACAGAAAAAAAACCCCAGATTTTTCTTGTCTTCAGTAAGGCCATCTCTGCTTCCACATTCCGTCAAGCAAAAAGCCTAAGAAAGTTTATCTTTGAGTGACTAAAATACCAGTGTGCCCAGTAATACTCTGGGGGGTGTGTGTGTGTGTGTGTGTGTATGCGTTTGGGCTGAGCTGCTGGGGCAGCTAAGATGGCTGAGCTGCTGAGTAGCAAAGCAGGGGAGAAAAGATTTCAAACCTGTGTTGAGTATCTGTACCTAGATTAGTGAGGAAGAAGAAGCATGCATTCAGGGATACAGTAGAATAGTACTAGCAATGCAACTGCAGCAGTTGAGGCATCAGGAGAGACGGGTGCACATAACTTATCTTTGATAACTCCTACTGATAAGGGACTTCAGCTAACCTGCACATTTCTGATCTTTGCTCATGACTAAGGAAATCCTCAAATACATGGTAGTTCAGCCAGCAGCTATTGTCTTGTTACCCAGAAGCTGCCTATTAAATGTGGGGTATGAGGTAAACGGCAATTTGGAAAATCGTACAAAATCAAAAATATTGAAGTTCAGCACTTCTAACACATTCCTTCCTGATGGCCCTTCAGATAGGATGCGTGAGCTTCGATGTTTCCCTTCTTTTCAGCCTTTTATTACCTCTGCATACCTCTGCAAATTTATTGACAGCTCCAACCTGCAGACCTGCTGCAGCTCTGAAATTCACAGTTTACCTTTTGGTTTGGACTATTTTATGTTCTGTGGAACACGGGTCAGTTTTGGAAACAGAGCAATGTGCTGATGGTGATTTTGATTCACCGACACCTGCTCCCAAGAAAACTTTGTGGAAACTATATTTTTGTCTGACAATCCATGTGAACAAAGCATTTCCTGTAAAATTCTGCCTATCAGCTTTATGAAAAGTATGCAAAGGCTTCATTAATAGTAAAGAGAAAGTGCAGTTGTAAAAGAAACAGGATAAAAAATAAGTCCATCAGCTTTAACACACTCATCTGGAGAAGACTGAGGAGAGACATAAAGATAACGTGTTTTCAAGAAGCAGTAGCAATTTGTACTCTTCCAGTATGTTCCTGGGTAAACCCTGATGAGTGCGAAGAGAACAACTGTGAAACACTAAACATGCTGCTAATGCGCACAGCCCTATGTTCTGTGGAGAGAAGGGCATTCAGCAATAATTGAATCATCCAGGGCTGTGCTCAGTGGATACCCTAAGGTGATTATGTTCAGAATAGAAGCTTTTAGAATGTCATTTAGTAAATGAAAACAGAGTTGGATACCAGTAATAAACCAGTGCCCTGAAGCTACTCATTTTTTATAGCAACTTAATTGAAACATACAAATCATTGAATGCCAGATGCTTAGGAAAGGGGGCAGCACTGAGACCAAAACCATAGACACTGAAACTAAGAAAAAGTACGATTTTTCCAGTAAAGAACAGTTTACTGATACAATTTTCTTCCTCTGGTGATAAACAGGAGTCTGTCATATTCTGAGTACTCAATTGTACTCCCAGGATAGGTATAGAGCTGGATACCAGCTCGTTTTCAACTTCCCAATTGCTGGTGAACCCAGTAAAATGAAACTAAGAGCAAAATTTAGTTTTCTCCTCCTTATTGTTACAAGAAAGCTGGTTTAAACTGTGTTAGCCCTTTAATCACATGATTTCTATTACCTAATTTGCAAGAAGCAGGACTATTATCCCTACAAAGCAAGCACAAATTTAACTCATACTACTGTCATTTAAATGACATATAACGATTACATTTTGGATTCCTGCCTTTTTATATACATTTAGAACTTTTTAATTATAAAACTCAAATAAAACTTCAGAAAGATTTACTCCTAGTCTTTCAAATTTGTAGTACTTCTTGTAGAGTGATGTCCCTAATATTGCTGTTGTATTAAAGCTGTGCACCACAAGAACGACACTGGCTTTGAAATCTATTATTTTATTTTTTCCAGAACTGAAGCTTAAGAAAAAGCATTTCTTTGGATGTAATAAATCATCAGTGAGAGTAGAATACGAAGGAAGCCTCTCTCATCTTGAGACCAGAGGACACTCCCTTCCTTTCTAATAATGTATTGCAAGGCAGAAACCCCAGCCTGTCATTTCACACACCAACAGTTCAGCAGGGTGGTTGAGAAAGATTTGGACTTGAGTCTGAACATGAGTCTGGGCACTGACACTACTTGCTCAAACCTGAATTAAATCATCCTGGGAGGGGCAAAGGTGTCAGAGAACACCATCCTCAGCCTCCAAAGGCAAAGAACCACCCCCAGTCTGCTCATGCATTCCTTCCAGCCAGGCACTGCTGCACTCAGTAGTTTTGGCCGCTAGATTTCTACAAAGCCTGAGTCTCCAGTCAGTGCCCCACATTCTTGTTCTGCCTATTCTCAGCCCTTTTTTCCATTGCTGAAGACTGAGCTGTCACACAGCTGCAGCTATTGGAAGATTTTGCAGCCTGTCTCTCCCACGCAAGAGAACTTCATCACTTTGTGCAGAAGATTAGTTAGTATTAGTTGCTTTGAAGATAATTGCTCAAGAACAAATTCAGTTCTTAACACTCATTTATATTTCCTAGAAGTTCTGTCAAACTAGTGCCTTTGGGGTTGATGATTTCTGGGGTTAATCTCAGCCCAGACCTGATTTTCACGCATGCAAATGTAAATTCAAACAGTTTACCTGTTCTCAAATCAGACGCACATATGAGATGATTTTCTCTGGGATCCCCATCCAAAAAGCTCTGTAACTGCTCAGTATTAGAAAAATATTTCACAGATATCATTGAACTCTAAGGAACATACAAAGCTAGAAGAAAATCTAGTTTCAGAGACATGAAGAAATGAAAGGAGAAATAAAATTAATGCAGAATGGCATTGAGCAGCCTGATTTTCTCACTGGGGTCAGCGTGGGAAATACCAGCGACACAGAGTATCTGCAGCAAGTAACTAATGTAAAGTCTGAGACAGTTGGGACCACAGCCTCTCTGCTAGAGCCGTGATCACCTTTGGCTCTGCTCAGGACCCCTGAGCACTTGCATCATCCCAAGAGTGTGGATGGTCTGAGCAGCATCTGAATCCTGGGGACACCAAGCCCCATAAAGGTGCACAGCCACCACATCATTTCAGACCATATTAATTACCCAAATCTTCAGTAATTCAGATCCCTTCCTGATACATACGTATGATATATGAAGACAGTTAAAATTACAGGGAAAGTCTTTACTTTCCCTAAAAGGTGGGAGATGGGGTGAAAAATCTGGTTTTATTCATTGCACATCAAAGCCCTGACTGTGTGGTATGCTATCATTTGTTCACACTCGGGAGAGCCTTAACTCAACTATGGCAGCTGGTGTGGGGAAATTAATGATCACTGAACACTGTAAAATAGAAATCAATACTTTCGTGTCTTTCCCAAATGGTCTGCTGCTGGATAGATATTCATGATTATATTTGTCCCATCCTGTGAATATTAATTAGGTAGAAAAACCTGTATATATATATCAAAGCTTTGGAAACAAGACTATTGCTAATGCAGGTCCTCAGAGATAACATGTTATAGCCACCAAACAACTGATCTGTGGGACACTAGGTATTAGAGCTGGTATAACACAGTCCTTCATTTTCTATTCTGATACTTGTTTACTTCTGGCACCATTTTTAAAGTACTGTCCTGCTATAATTAAAAAAGACAGGACAACAATAACCTTTAGTACCTCCTCGCTGTGATGAGTTGCTGAAACAAGAGCTCAAACACTTGGCAGACAAGTACAAATGGGCTAAATTCACTCTGATGAGCTGTGTGACGGCTTCTTCCACGAATGAGACACAACAGAGGCAGGTCATTAGAAATTACCCTGCAGAGGGATGACTGGCATGTACAGCTTTTGCAATCCTATTAAGCTATTGCCACCAAATGAAAGAACCTCCTCATTGCAGGAACAGGGAAGAGACACATGTACTTGACATGCTGGGCTACCTATGCCTGAGACACTGCGCTTGGGCAAATACACTCAGTACCTCTGGTCCTGATTCAGTTTTGGCAATGATACAGTGATAAGGCATTAAATCATTGCAAAATGGACATAATGCTGAAATCACTGCATCTGTTTCACTGTGTCGTATCATTACTTAATAAATCAGCAAGTATAGAGGTAACAAATGGGTAAGAGCCCAAAGGGTCTAAAGCATACATTGTGGCGTCGCTTCATGCACTGACCTCTCGGGTCCTGACATGGGAGCCCAGTGGCAAAGAAGCCCCACTTCAGCCTCTGACCAGGGATGTCAGATGCTCCACATACAGTGCATTTGCTATGGTAGCCACATCCATATGAAAAGCATACAGGACGTAACTTCTGATTTTCTGCAGCAACAGGCTGTTTTTTATAGGCCCAAGAGCAGCAACAGTGCCACTTGGTGACCTGTGCAAGTGTCATTGTCAGGCAGGACTAGGCACTCCCAGTCAGCTCTGGGTGTGGGCTTTCCATACGGCCATGAAGACTCCCCTGCTGCATTACAATAACATAATGAACCAACTGAACAATTATGACTAGGGTTCATTGGTATTTATGACCTAAGAATATTCTTGTCCCTGTTACAGGGCAAAGTAGAGGCAAATGTTATATGATAGCCTCATTTTACCATCTAATGCAATTATATACCACATTTTCATGCCAAAAGCATAAATTTCCCACCAGACAATGTTTTAAATCTTTTAATTACTGAGTAGGGAAGAAACATTGTACATGTACATATCACAAGCCATATGTACATTTCATGTGCTCTGGCCTTGATATGTTTTAAATTTCTGATAGTATCTTTCTTAGCATGCGCTCCTCCCATCTGTTGTAGCCAACTGTTGTCCCTAAACCTACACTCAGTTTCTATACCACAGTGACTCACCCAGTTGCTCAACATAATCTCCTTTGTTTGGGTGGAATTACACACGGTGCATAAAGATAAGGGTTAGAGCCACCACTGTAAGCATTTTGAGGCAGTAAATTTATTTTGCCAAAAGTCTGTTGAAAGCCTGGAGCAATGGTGCTGTGGCTGCAATGCAAGTAACACTGTACCCTGAACTGACATGGGCTGATTTAAGAGACTTACTCACTCCAAGCAGATCTGAACACCCCAAGTACATCCTGCACTGCTATGACACCATGAAATGTAAGTAATTGTATTACAAAAGAGGTGTGTGAACAGACAAGTCAGATGTCCATGTCCATTAGGTGCAGGTTTCCAAGCACATCTCACTGCCACAAGCTGGATGGTTCCTTTAGCTGAGCAGGCTTTTCTCAAATACCACTGCTATGTTATGGGCTTTCTCCCATGCTCCACTTGAAAACTAGGGGAAGGTTTCCATTTATGAGCTGAAATTCTCTTCTAGCTACTACTGTAAGCCAATTTTTAATTTAAAACTTGCAGAAAATTATATGTAAAAGATCTAGTCCACAAAGACCTCTTATAACAATTTGTTTGTGCAATGTATATTTAGCCTGATTTTCTAAGGAAATGCTACGCAAACGACCATGCTTTGCATGTTGGTTGGTCGGTCTGTCTGTCTGTATCAGGCTCCTCATCGCTTCCCCTAACAACTTTTGAACAAATTGGCTGATTTGAAAGAGAGACAGATGGCTCAAAGGTATTAAACTCTTACAAGTTTTGTGAAAATAAGCAGCAGGGTAATGGAAAGAGAGCCTCTTAGTGGCTCACTAAAGAAATGGCTTCGGCACAAATTCAATCCTTATTAAGCCAAAGAAAATCTGCACAAAGCTCAATCCTGCCATGCAAACTCACCACAAAGAAGCCTTCACTGGGTCTGGTGTTCATGAACTAGCTCTTGTTATCTATTGCTAAGCAAACATCATCATGTTTACTCTAGAAATCACAAGTTAAATTTTTAATAAGGACCCTGCTGACGCAGCTAATATACAATGCAATGACATTCATTAATAAGACACCCTAAGCCACAAGCCTTGATGTACTTACATACTGTCTAACTTTGACATTGCATCTGAGAAGAGTATTATCACAACATTTAAGGCTAATATTAAGATATTTGACATTGGCAAGTACATCTAACCCCTACTCAGGAGGTTTGGCATTAAACAAACAGAACTCAGCACTCACTGAACAGGCCCTTGAACACTCCCCCCCAGCACACACACATTGTCCTATAAAGAGCCTAGGTGGAGAAAGTCTGCGCTTGAATCTGACAAAAAGCTTTGATCAGACAAATTAGGCCAGGCTTTTACGTGGAGTTCCTGGCTGGACCGACAGTGTGTTAGATGGCAGCATCTCTGCTGGAGACTCCACTTCCATTATCACTCTGCTTGATGCACAGCTTACAAAGAACACTGCACTACCCTATTTTCCTGACTATTCCACACCACTTAATTGCCACGAGAACACTTGAAATGTTGGTATTTTAATGCTTACTTACTTTTTAATCAGATGTTATGACCCAGAGCAGCACCAGTTTCTGAAAGTTTAGTTAAGAAAGAAGAGGCATAAACCTGTATCTAGAGCTTTCAGTCATAATTCAGTCTCATATAGGGACACGTAAGTGGTGTCAAAATAAACAACTGCAACATCACACAGCACTGCACTCCCCACTGTAGTGGTACTGAGCAGCTACAAGTGATGAAAATCACACTTTCTGCGTGCATTCTAAGATGCTGAGCACACCTAACAGGCTTTGTAGGCACCACCATCTAGCCTTCAGTTAGCCAGATGTGTGCTCTGTGAACCAAACAGGTGATGTGATCTTCTTCATCCAGCTTCTGTCACCCCAGGATGCAGTTTCATACACAACAGCAGCAGATAACCACAAGCACTGACACTGAAAAGCTAATTATTCTCTTCAGAGCAAAAGGAGGTCCCTTCCTCTCAGGCAGGTAAATGCCAGACCTCCTGGTCATGTCAGCACCAGGCACATTGCCAACAGATTCTCTCCTACCTGCTTCTGGGGTCACCTTACATCTGCAATCCATTCTATGACACGCTCCTCAAGGCAAACAAACAATGCCACCACCAGCCCAACTCAGCTAAACTAACTCTTCTTAAGGCAAACACTGTCTTACATACTAGACATGTTCATTGCCCATGGGTCCTCTCAAATCCCCACAGGGACACTGCTTATTGACTTCTAGCATCAAGACAGGCACCCATTAAAGCCACTCTTTAGCCTCTCACAGTTTAGTGATGGCACCTAACTGCTAGGCTGGGCTGCTGTTCAAAACCTGCATCTGCATGGTTGCTTCTAGCTAACCTCAAGAGCCTTATGCAAAACCACTCGATGCATTCCTGGTTGTCTTAATCTCCATGACTGTGTAATCCCCTCACTGGTGTACTCTCTCTGTGCCAGACATTCCTGTCTGCATGCAGCTGTGCCACAGGGATTGCAACAGGCAGCAGCTGTCGCCCCAGCAGTCCCGTCAGTATTCCATGCTCATGATCTCACCATTTCTGTCTCAGGTCAGAAGCCATTTTGTAATACCCCACAAATGTCTCCTACACTGTGTCTACACTGTGCTGCAAGGACGGCACAACCCACTGCAGAACAATCCATCTCTATGTGCCAGCTCCACACCTGGCCATAGCTACAATGGCCAGAAAGGAGGAGCATTCACAGCCAAAGGCCTTTCAACTACTGTGATACCCAAAAGCTCAATAGGGACAACCACAGTGCCCCACAATAAACTGCCACACAGTTTATCCAGGGGTCAAGCTGATAAGATACTAAAAGTCCCCTAGGATACACCTCCGAATGCTGTCCCTGGATGCCCACAGGGTGTCCATGCAGCATTTCCTGTACGGGTTTGAGCTGGGAAATTCACAGGCGGAACTGGCAATAAGCTTTGCAGGAGAGAGGAAGAAATGGATGACTGATAGATGCCTTGTTGCTGGAACACTTCCAAAATTCTCATGTGCAAGGTCAACATAGATGTGTTTCATCTTCTTTGTGATGCACGGAAGAGTTATTCAGGGCATATCGAGCATATATGCTGTTTGTATAGCTGATTCATGGCTTACTGCAAGTGTCTTAGAACATGTACAGGATAGACTAGAATCCTTACTTCAGTTTGCCTTTTGTGAGCTTTAATTCCGTGTTTATTATTACAGTGTCTGAATGAATAATATTATGGGAGGACACACTCAAAAGTAAAATGTGACAGTGTTGTTCATACAAGCAGCCATACTCCCATGGGTTTGATCACATCTTGTACTGCTTTAGGGCAGGGGCACATGAACAAGCTATGGACAAGAAACCACACTTGTCTAAAGCCAAAGATCTGAGAGCACCTTGAATGAAGTAAATCCCTAACTCCAGAAAAGGAGGAAATTTTCCTGCTGCCTGTCTCATAGTGTCCCTGTAGGGTCAGGCTGTTGCTCAGAGCAGTGCATGGGCATCCAAAGGGACTTCTAGAGGCTCACCTTAAGCTCCCCTCTGTCAGGAAAGCTCCATCAGGGTTGCCTTGCACCCTGTCCTGCTTTCCCAGCTGCCAGGGAATTTGTACTACAGCCTCCCCAAACTACACCAATTCAGGAACATGTTATTTTTGCTCCTGAGTGTGTCTGCAGATGAGTGTTCATCTCGCTGATTTGTAAATGTGCAACAAAGTGGGCTCCCAAATATAAAAATGTGTATTTTTAGCTACAGCAGATACATAATGAAAACATTCCAACTCTGTATTTCTTATAAATGATCAGCTTATGGGCATATTTCCATTTCATTTTCTTTACAGAGTTGGGAGGTTGGAGCAGAAGAAAAAAGGGTGAAAGAAGCACATATAAGCAACCTCTGTGCAATCAAGTCAAAATTTGCATTAACACTGAAATTAAAATGTACATAAACTAAAAATAAATATGAAGATTTTGTTTAGACAGATTCGTTTTATTGATCAGTGATCTTATGCACGCTACAGTTCTGTCAAACATGTAAAAGCACATTGTTAGCATACTTTGTAAGGAGATTTGGAAGAGGTAGCTTGTGTGTAGTGTGATAAGGAAGGGGAAAATACCGAAATGAAAATTGCAGTTACAGAAAGTTATCTCTGTAGGCAGATGCAAAATACAGGGCCAAAATCTGTGTTGTTATTTCTTATGGCAGAGAGTGATAAGGCAAGAAAGTAAAGCAAATAGAGGAGAAAAACGGACTAGTAGAAAGATAAGCAATTAAATCAAGAGCTTAGACCTGTTTTGAATCTCTGCATTTCCCAAGCATGCTCAAGAGCACATGATACTACTGGCACATTGCAACCTCCTACCTGCTGATTCACATAAGCTCCCAATATTTTTCTTTATGAATAATGCCAAGAGAATCTGGCATTTGTCTGCCTAAGCACTGTGTGCTTTGCTTGCGCTGATCTCTCTTCAAATGTCAACTTTACATTTCCAATATCCATGAAGAAATTCTTAATAAAAAGATATGATCTGCATTTCAGAATAAGACCTTTAAATTCTTTAACCCTGCCAGTTTCTAGGGAACTTTTGTTAAGAAGGAGAGACCCTGTTTAAAAACACTGCTTTCCAGTAGTAATGAAAAGAGTTGCAAACATCAGTGTACCATAGATAATAAAGTCAGTACAATCCAGGCAAATGAAAACAGAACTTTATTCTGGATTCTTGTACATAAATGCAGAAAGAAAATTAAATCTGTTATGTGCATAACCTTGCTATGTTTTAATTAGATTTCTAACTAAGATATTTCGAAATGCTTATTTGAAGTAATTCTGCTGAGTTATAAGGACACATTAGAAATGTGCAAACAAATCTAATACACTGAGTTGCTTTTTGCCTCTGTCTACATTGCTTGTGTAGCTACAGTCTTATTTTGCTTTTAATTCAGTAATGCTGCTGATTGACATTAAAAGGATTCCTCACTGCATATTCTTACCACCTCCTTTGTAATAAAACCATGCAAGCATTAATTTGTTTTCTTTTGTGTGAATTACCTGATCCAAGTCATCCTGCAGTTGCACGTTTACCAGACTCAATCCAAGGGAGGGAAGTGGCCAGGGACAAACCCAGCCCTTTTGGCATGAACGTGCATTTCAGCTGGGTTACATATCCAGCGGCACTGTCCAGTGCAGTAGCTGAGGAATGACTGCTCACTCCTCCAGACCAGCACCCACATCACAGCCAAGGCTGCAGGAACAAGCACCAGCCCTTGCCTTGCTCACTTGGAGACTCAAACCCATTACTAATATTGCTGCCAGTACAAGAGGCTTCATTCAGGTGTTTAATGGAGATAATTTTGGCTATAGCCTCAGTTCATTTATAAGATAGAGATGTTGTGTGCTGTAGTTTTTAAAATAGGGCAAGGATTGCCCCCAGGGTGCTCCGTGCCAGCTACCTGCCCTGACCGGTACCAATGTGCGGAGATGTGTACCCGCCAGCTGCCACATCTGTCACCACACTACAGCCATACCAATGCCTTTGGAAAGACCTGTAAGTGAAATGTCCCATGGAATAAATGGCACTATTTTAGTGCCAGTATGCCTGTCACACGTTCTATTCTGGAAAGTCAGTGTCATGTAGTGTACTTGAACTTGGGGAATCGGGAATTGTAACACTGGCTTCCCTGCTGTTACTTCGCCGCTATGTTACTATGTTATGTTGTCTTTTCCACATCAAAATCTCTGAGCTCCGCTGTGTCCACCTGATCTTCCAATTGCAGTGACAGCTATAGATCCCATGTTACAGAGCTGCTACCAGAGCTCTCAAAGGGTCACAAACATCTATCACTTCTGCGTATCTCAAGGGTTTCAAATGGTCTGGGGAGGAGGGTCAGGGAGGCTCAAACCCCACATCTTTAGAGTTACATTTTACTTTGAAAACACACAGCAGTGCTTACAATACATGGTAAGCTTAATTATTTCTGCTAGCCAGTGAGAACTGTTTCTAGGTTTTGATGTGGTACAAAACATTCCAGTTAAGAGGAGACTAGTGAGTTTTTCTAGGTTTTTTAGATGCAGAATGATGGTGGACTCCTTTATAATCTAAAGCCCTTCAGGCTTTTTTAGGTCAAAATCCTTCAAGTCAGTACTTCAGAACTTTCTTGTTTGTTTGTTTTTATGAGTGACTTACTTTATTATTAAAGCAGTCAATAGTGAAAAACAGTAAAACTATATATCTGGCCAAATTAGCTCCCCCAGGCAAATTACCCTGATAATAGGAAAAGAAATCTGTTACAGCCTTTTAAATGTTTGCTAGAAAGAATAAGTAAGCATCTTTTTATATGCATGCATTTGTTATCTGCAATTTTATTTTTCCTGTACTGATAGGAGCTGGGGCAAAGGATATAAAAAAGGGAGGTAACAATAACTCAATGCCTATTTTTAGCTCTAAACTCTTCTGTTTTCATAGGAATAAAACCCCATGCAGGTTCATTTTCTTGTGTGTACATCCCTGCAGTAGACCTGCATGTACTTGCCCTCATTTACCTGAGTCATACTTGTAATCCTGGATAGGTAATGGCAGTTTAAATACAGGTCTCCATTGCCGCAGGCTAGAATAAGACTCAGAAAAACAACTTCTTATTCAGCAGCCGTGGAAATTTTTGGCGTAATCCTCTATGTCCTGCAGTAGTAACAGCAGTGACACATCTTGTGTGTCTCCTTACCCCTCCTTTGCCTTATATTTGATCTCAGTTGTGGCTTCTTTAGCTGCTCCATCAGCATGGCCCCATCTCATGCTGTACACAGAAAGTAATGATAGTGGGAAGGGTGGAACAGACCTGCCGCTCCCCTGTTATCTTGCCCTGTATCTCTCCTTTACCCCATATTTTCTCAAGTTATTATGCACCTCCTCAGGCTGGTATAAAACCATTTAATTCAAATGATATATCGACTCATTGGACTTGATGGAATACACATCAACAACTTACCGAGACAAATCACAACTAAACAAGGCTGCAGAGTCAATTTATTTTTCTTTGCTATCATTGCATTTCCCATTCAAAGACTGCAGAGGAACTTAAGGTTAGTTTCATTCAATGAATTATGGATACAGTATGGAGTACCTTACAGAATTGGAAGGTCTACAGCGATTGACTTTGCAGGATAGTGCTTATGGCACAGGTCAGTGGAGGTCCCGGTTCAATTATCTGTGCTGACATAAAGTTATTAATTTATATAAAACTGAAGAAAATGAGTCACAGGTAAGAAAGGTCTACTGTTGCTTATGCCATAGGAATGTGGGCAAGATCTTGAACTTGGGTCATTCACAGATGTAGTGTTAAGTACACCACAACCAATGGGCTGCTCAACGGAGGTTGTTAGGGAAGGAGATAGAACAAGCAGGCTTGTGCTTGACTTGGTCTCTTATAGCATCCTTATAACCAAACAAGGTGAGAGAACAATAGATCACATGGGTGACAAGTAGCTGGAACACTAGTCTCACAGTTTGTAATCAGCAGTGCAAAGTGTAACTGGTGGTTGATTACTAGCTGCATCCTTCAGGGGCTGATACTGGACATACTATTTAATGTCTTTATTAGCAAGCTAGATGATGGAATAAAGTACACTCTCAGCAATTTTGTATGATACCAAACTGTGGAGAAGTGGTTGATATGCTGGAGGGCTGGTCTTCAAAGTGACCTGGATAGGTTGGAGAAATTAGCCGACAGGAATCTCATACTGTTCAACACAGGTAAATGTACAGTCCTGCAGCAGGGATGGAATAACCCTATGCAACAAGACAGGCTGGGGCTAACTGGACAGGGATGACTCTTGCAGGAAAGAACTCCAGGGTCATGTTGGACAACAAACTGAACATGACTAGGTAGCATGCCATTGTGGACAAGGACATCACCTTCATACTGGGCTAATACGTTAGGAAGGATGTAGCTAGCAGATCAAGTTAAGTGACTTCCTCTCTAATCCACACTTGTGAGACTACTCTGTTCAGTTCTGGGTTCTGCAGCACAAGCCATGGGCTTACCAGAGCAAGCGCTGCAGACAGTAATCAAGATGGTCAACAGGCTGAAGCACTTGACATAGGAGGAAAGACTAGCAGAGCTGGGTTTCTTCAACCTTAAGAAGAAAGGCTAAGGCTAGGAGAGCTTATTGCTGGCTTCATCTACTTAACTTTCTGACACCAAACTACAAGCAGATGTATTTCTTGCATTTTGTGATGCTAGTGTGATGCTCCTACACGATTATTTGTCTGCAAATTAGAGCTGTTTTTTTTAGCACAGTGGTTTTTTTTGCTGGGATCTGTTCAGGCATCTGAACTCAGTCTCTGAGACAGCAAAGAAAAATATCTCTTACATAGCTGGTGTGAAGACAGTGTGTAACCATTATGTACACTGCCTGTCTTCTAGGAGAGACTTTCACTTGAGTCGTACTTAAAACTATGATTTGAACTGTACATCAGTAGATTGTAATTTGATTAAAGAACACACTGGGTGAAAACTGCAGTCCAAAAGTCAATCATCTTTCCAGTAAAATACAACTATGTGGAGTCTGCTGCACATTTTTAATCCATATTGAAGAACTCCTCAACATGTCAAGTGTCCAGTCTGCTGATGTAACACTTCCCTCCAGGTTAAGCTTCAGATTAGAAACTGTCAAATCTCAGTCAATCACTCATGTCACCAAGAAAGGGTCTAAAATTGCACTGGTGACATTGACTAAACAAAAAATTTACAGATTGCTTAATACCTTTTGTATTTACTTTGTCAATGCAAAACTAAAAGAAATGGTGAAGAAAAGAAGGTAACAGAAAATTGAGTTAATCACAAATTTTCCTGTTTAGAGAAGATGCAGGCTCTAGATATACTGAAAAAGAATCTACCATACCTATGTGCCCTTCTACAGGGCACTGAAGCATAAATGTTGCATGTATTTCTTGGCGTCTCAGATTCTGAAGGGCACATTAATGTAATTACAAACCCAAGCTCTACTAAATTATGCAATAAACACAATTGCAGCATCTAATTTGACAACAGCCACTGCCATAAAGATATCCACTTCTGCCAGTAGAAGGGTGGCATGCAAAAGATAAAGATTTCTGTTTAAATCAGCAAATTATACTGTACCTTTTTCATTGTGATAAAGTTGCAGTAATTGTCACCCAAAGGCAGAAAGTAAAATTTTACATTTAAACAAATGCTAAACCCATGAAAACATAAAACCTGATTATTTTTAATGAACTGTTAAAAAAGCACCACAGTTCAATATTTTAAATTCCTGTTGGATGCTATTCACACCTCTTATGTGAAACATTATCGTCATTTTCTGCAATTTTATTACAGCTTAAACAAAGACACAACCCTAAATTCAGTAAGAATTACATCAGTAGTTAAGTATCTAACAAGGAATAATCATTACTATAAATCTATTCTACATTTTACAATGATTGTTTAAGACAGCTGAGCCTCATATGAGCTGAAAGAGTATGTCACCATACAGCAGCTGCTGATAATAACCAGCATGTGTTGGCAAGAGCTTTTTGTTTCCTGAGGATAATTAAAACTTGCTATAGTTTTCCAGCTGTTGCATAGTCAATAAGGAATACTTTTAAAAAAAGTGGGTGGTGCATTTTTGATTCACTTTAAATGGATTGTGGCAATTCCTACTGGATGTTCACTAAAGATAAATATTCTACGATTTCAGGTTTTTATGTTTTTCCCGCTTTTGTCACGTTTATTACCAAATAAACTGTATGGCAATAGTTTAGACCAAAATTTTGTTAACTGTCAGCTTCAGGTGCTCACGAGAAAGACAGCATTGTAATAACAGAAATGTTTTGCTGAACAAGAAAACACACACTACTGCTTGCATCCTTATCCTTAAAATTCCATATAATCTGTATTCAATTTGTATTTTAAAAGCTAAAGTCTCTATTTATTGTGACCAGTGTGTTTTAAAAAACTCTCTGCTCTCAGAATCACTCTGCAAATACCATGGAGCTATTAAACGGCCCTGCCAGTGTGGGGAGTAAATGCCTCTGTAGAGCTCCAATGAAAATGCAGTAGTTTTATGTTAGTCCCCAAGAAAGCCCTAAGATGGGGTACTTCCAGGAGTTTAGACTACAGTCTTCCACTAGTTCTCAGGGTGACTGGTGAAGACTGTCTTACAGCTTGTGCAACAACTCTGGGCCCTGTGCCCAACAACAGCCCAACAATGCAGCATTTTTCTTAACAAAAGTCTTCTACAGAAGTGGTCCAAACCACAGCTTTCTAGAACAGTTCAACTTCAAAGGTCTGAGCCATTCCTGATTAACGCATAATTATTTGGCTAAAGTCAACTAAGTGAATGATTTCTTGAATAACCTGTTGTGTGCTTACTTATGAAATAATAATCGGTATGAGTCAAAGCCTCTGATGTCAGAGCACAACTAGTCCACAATACTATGATGATGGTGACGTGATAGTTGCACAGGGCAAAACTGCTGGTTTCCATATTTTTTCAAATCTTAATTTATATATAAATCAGTTAAATGACTACATAATTGCAGGAGCTTAAGTGACCTCTCCTCACAGCTCTCACTGCTGTTGGCTTTCTGTGAGCACCTGAGGTGCAAAGTAGTTTGCCCTCTCAGACTAAAAAGATAATACAAGTAAGGGAAAATGTCCTAAATTTCTCTTAACAATAGTCCAGTTCTTTCACCCAGTTTAACAACTCAGCTGTGAATGTCGGAAGCCAGATTACAGCCTTGAAACATGGATCATCTGCTTTTCCAGTCTTAAAATAGACTTTCAGATCCTGATATTAGAGAAAAAAAGTAATCCTGGAAAAAATTAATTCTTTTTTTTTTTTTTAGCAACTGCATTTGTTTCCTCTTAAACTTCACAGGCCACAACTAACGAATTGATCTCAAGATAAGAAGCCACTTGAAATAATAAGACTTTCAGCAAATAGCACTGCCATTATGCATCAGGGAGCTGAAACGCTTATTATGTAGTTCAGTAAAAACTCAAAAGACACAAAGTGTTTGATATGACTGGCAGCAGCACCATCTAAAAATAATTCCAAATAAAAGAATTAAAATGTCACCGGAAATTTTCTTCTTCCTTCACAAGCTGCTGGTGAATAGATCATTCTTGGTCTGAACAGACAAAACCTCATGCCTCATGTGGAAGTGCAAGTGCACCCCATCACCTTCCGCTGGTGCCCATGGCCCTTTGATGAGGATGTCAGGGCCATGAGCTGCTGGGGAGGGATGGCCTGAAGTACCTCAGAGATGAAGTGCAGCCATGCATTTCTTTAGGTAGCACCACTCACGTATCTATTGGCAGGATAAAGACAGCTCTGGTTTTTGGCATGAAGCACTGGATAAAGATATAAAAACCCTGGCCATGACTCAGCACCAGTATTATTCCATCCAGGCTACACCACTCAGGCAGCGGTATGAAATGCAGGTTTTGCTGCAATAGCTTGGGTTTTGGCACAAGTGTCTGGTTTTAATGCAGAATCAGCAGTTGGAATGATAAAGTGGTTTTGGACAAAGTATTCTGAGTATCTCAGCCTGTTAATTTGGAAAGGGCTTTTAAAACCGATATAGTCCAATGCTTGCTGAATTTAAAAGAAAAGAAACTCCTTTTAACTCTTGGTAAGACCTAGCAGATCGTCATGTTTTTAATGAAGCAAAGCTCAGAGAATGTCAGTTTTAGTAAGTACTCAGAAATATGCATAAATGCAGCTGTAAAAATTTAAAGAAAAAGGAATAATAATAAAAAAAAAAGCCAAGAACTGACTGCCTAACTGTGCCAAGCATTAACTTTTGGATTTTACATTATCCCTCTCAGATAAATGTTTGCAGGAAGAGAAAGCCATTATCTCTGAAGTTGCAGAATGATTAGATATTCAGCTGCCTCCATCAAATGCAATTACAGACACAAAACATAGATTCATCCCACAGAACATTTGAGTTTGCCAAATATATTATGAAAAAGCCACATTGTGCGGCTCGGAGAGTCTTATCCTGTCCAGACTCCCACTCCCATACCAGTTTGAGACTAGGAATAACTAACCATTCTACCACTTCCTGAAGCTAAAGGGATGCAAAAGGTCTGTGCCTTTCATATGAGCCTTACACTTGTGCCATTTGAGTGGTAACAACTTCCTTCTCAAATCAAGAGTCATCTTATGTCTTTGGTTCCTTTTCAAATCTTAGGTCCTTTGGAATGATGCTCCATGGTGCTGCCGTTATTGGGACAAGCAATATGATCTTATTGACTGGAGTAGTCTTCGCAGGTTCTGATTTTACGCAAATTTGGGATATTGATTTCAAAAGAAGGATGAGGCTGCGGTTAGCTAACGTGAACTGCCTGTATGAAATAATGGAAAAGGTTTGAGGAGTTAGCTTTTTTGACAGAATTTACTTCATTTATGCAGGAATGGAAAGGCAGTTCATGACAGGATACATTTGCTTTTGCATACTTTCTTCAGAAACTTCAAGCATTGAAAATTTTATTACAGCAAGCAATTTTTACCTTTTTGGAGGTAAATATTAGAGAAGCATAAACCTTGTATCTTTAGAACTTGGAGCAAAGTTCTCCTCATTTTGCATCTTCTGTGGCAGTGGCAAGAGTGGTTACATTTACATAGCTAAATGAAAGACAGCCTGATTCTCACATGCCTGAACTACCTAGGACTAGTCCTCTCTCCCATAAACTTCCTCTGAGTTGAGCTAGCTGGAGAAGGCCAAAACAGAGCCAGGGAGTCCTCTGCCCAACAGAGCAGAGGGTACTCCAGTTCACCTTCAATCCCTTTTGTTTAGCAGTACAGACAGGCCCACTCAGACTCATATGGATATTTTACTGCCATAAGCCTCTTACCAACACAGGAATGTGATGTGTTAACACCTTACATCTGCAAGCAGGAGCTTCTGGAGAATGTGGATAATGCATGCTGAAGCAGTAGCCCAAAGGATGCATGTAGCAAGGAAGGGGAAAAAGTTTTTAGAGATCTACAGAAAAACCACAGAGTTCAGCATGGGTTGAGGGGGTTGCAGAAGCAGCAGCTCACTTGCAGATAAGTGTTAAAGAGTAAAAGCTGTATCATCATTCTCACTTCTGGATTCATTTGGCAGTAAAGCAAAAGCCTATCCTTAATGAAAGGGTGTCATGTTTTCCTGCAAATGGGGTTTCAAGAAGGAAGCTGAGAAATCTCACAGAAAGTGGCAGGTTTGGGGGATGGGGGATGCTGACGGGTATGTGTTTGTGACTAAATAGGATAAAAGCTAAAATTAATTTAGAGATTCCACTATGACTTACTGCTTTTTTCCATACTCCTAAACTACACATCTGATGGAGAATCAGAAATAAGCACAGCACAGTCAATAAAATAAACAAATTATGAAAGACAGTAGTGACACATTAAGGGGGAAAAAGTCAGATACCCTTTAGGCCATTAAGACTAAATGAGACAGGCCACAATAAATATATACATGCTTTGTTTCCAAATCCAGAAAACTATGCTCACACGAACAGACCTTCTTCCAACCACAATCCTATTAAAAGAGAGCACAACTATTGCCAAAGGCCTGTAATATCTACCTCATTAAAACAATACTAGTTGACATTATTAGGATTTATTATTTTGCTCGTTTAGTACAGAGGAAGATTCATCAAAGTTGCAGGGCTGAGTCCTTCTTTGGCAAAGGACTTCAAGTGGAAAGTAAAACATCTAGCATGTTCCAGCAAGGCAGCTTCCATGCTTGGCAGATCGTATTTACTTAAGACGTACTGCACAGCCCATACTTTAAACTACGTTATTTCTTGGAGTCTGCCTAACTCATCACAAGGACAGAAACTTTGGCTCATCTGCCTGTGTATGTTAGCTGAAATCCCATGTAGTCTGAGGTGCTATGGAGTGATTTTCTTCTACCAGCAGAATTAACCGACTCAGTCCTGTAACAGATGAGAGATGAAAAGCCACAAGATGTTTTCATACTGAGTCACACACATCCTTTTCAGCTAAGCCATAATGGTTCCAAGTTTTCTGAATCATGTTGTCTGATCTTCAGCAGTGTCTAAGTAGTCCAGCTCAAGGTGCTCAAGCCCTTCTCTCCCTCACTATATTATGGTATGCCATTAGTGTTGTGATGACTTGCCCTAGTAAGTTCAGTTGACCTGTTGAACTGAACCTGAAAGGGAAAACTCAGGAGAGTTTTAAGTGAAAAATACAACACATGAGAATTTTACAAGGCATGAAGATGAGGATTTACTGACATCCCATATTCTAATAACTGTAAAATAAGTATAAATAAGAAATGACACAACTAGAATATACTGGATCAAGCCCACAGGCCATATAATTCAGCATTTTACCCTCAAAAGCAGCTATTGCAAAGTGTAACAAAATCAACTACAGACAATAGTTTAATAACCCAAGTACAAGGAACCTGTTTTCTCTGTCCCTTCCATTAAAGGCTTAGGCACTAATTTAAATATACATGATGCCCTCTGTGGAACAGCTCGCATGAGTTTAAGTGCAACTGAAAGTCTGAGAATCCTGTATGAACTAAGATGAAAATAATGACTATGGCTAAGATGCTACCAATGACTTCATCGTTTGCATTTGAATCAAAAAGAAAAAAAGTCTATTACCTAGAGAGAAAAACAGTATCTTTCTGGAACCTAAAACTGCAGATGTTTTTACTGTGCTCATAGAATAAATACTACAGCTAATTTTCAGGGATTTATGTATAAAGGCAGACATAAAAGTCCCCTATAACAGAAGTGCTATGTACTGATTCTTAATTAATGTATTTTTGTGAGCAATTTCTATTCCTCTTTTGTTATGTAGCAATTTATATACCCCAGAGACTTATCGCTTCCTGTAAATTTAAGCCAAAAAAAATTATTATTAATCTAATGATTCATTTATTGAGCATACATCTTGCATTAATCGGCTTAAATGCCTTTTAACATTACTGGCTGCAATTACACAATTGGGTTAATGTGAAAATTAAAAATCTCCTCAATGATTAATACAGGAGATACATAGCACAACTACAGCTGTTCTTTTCACCACAAACATTTTCAAAACAAAAATATCTCAAGATTTCACCCAGGCTGAAATCCTGCTTTCAGTGAAATCGAGAGCAAAAGTCTCTTCACTTATAAGAAAAACCAAGATCTCCTTCCTGGTATCCAATCTGCATGTGTCAGCAGAAGTGCCACTGACACTCAACGGCTGTGAAGTTAGAAGGCCAGAAGGCAACACTGCCATTGAGTCTGATCTGCAGTACCACACAGGCCATTTATTGATACATACCACACAGGTATTTCTTGATAATTTCAGCTTTTGAACCTTTTTGCCAGGCAGTGACTCCAGTAAATATGTCTCCCTTTCAAATGTCCTGTTGTCCATGAAGAACAACTTTCTAAACTTTAATTAGCTGGACTGCAGTCTTTGACACTGCTATTACAAGAAATCTGGAGACGGACTTTTTACAAGGGCATGTAGATCAGATATTAGGAAAAAAGTCTTCTCTATAAGGGCAGCGAGGCGCTGGCACAATGTGCCCAGAGGAGTTGTGGCTGCCCATCCCTGGCAGTGTTCAAGGCCAGGTTGGACGGGGCTTTGAGCAACTTGGTCTAGTGGAAGCTGTCCCTGCCCATGGCAGGGGGGCTGGAACTAGATGAGCTTTAAGTTTCCTTCCAACCCAAACCATTCAGTGATTCTATGATTTAATTATACTTTTTTTATATAAATACACCTCAGGGCACTTTCAGTTTATAAATACCCCTCAGGATGTTCACATTCATTGTGTAAAGGTTTCACACAAATACTTCAACCATTTTAAGTACCAGGTTAGAAAAAAAAAAATTTAAATAAATTCTACAATTTAATTGAAAAACTCTATTTTATCTAAGTTTAGGGATAAGGACCTAAGGAAAGAGAATGTGTAAAGAAGGAAAGATGATGGTGAAGAAGCTTCACATGATGTAGGGTCTAGCTTCTAATGATACTGTAAGTCAATTTTCACAGACTTAGCCAAGACTTGATTTGGTTGAACCAACCCAAAGGTCCTTCTGCTGTGAACACATGCCTGCACCACTTGTATCTGATGCTGGAGAGGGTTATGGACCATGTCCCAGCTGAGGATATTCCTCCCAGTGCCTCAGGCCACCCCAGCCCTAGACCTGTCCTCTCCTGTGAGCCTGGGCTGGAGTGCAGACATGGGGCCACTGCAAGTGGAGGCACAAGGGTGTTGAGCAGGAACTACAAACTGCTGCTGCCATGAGTTACCCCACCAGCTTGTACTGGCACTGATCAGAGATGACCTAAGAGGGGTGTTTATACCACTACCACCAACTGTGAGTCTTCTCAGTTAATCTTTTACTTTCCTGGGTTCAGACAATGAAGTTTAACGATGTGTAGGTAAAGTGGCCAGTATCCAGAACGTGGGAAATGCTATAGTTCAGGCTGCCTGAACTGTATTTTGTCCTCCCTGTACGTCTGAACAAAACCACAGTCTTTAATTATCCATCCTGTTTCCCACCTCCAGGGATGGACAGGTACTTTGTACCTGTGTGTGTATCAAGAATGTGATCTGGCCTTTTTTAATGCAGACTATGACTGCAATGTTTTCACTTACATGACTTCCAAGTTCTCCTTTTGAATATGGGAGTATATTACAGCTTATTTTATATTAACAGCTGAAATTTAAAGTCATCTAAAATGCAGTTTTTTGCCAAGTCCCTCGCATGTCTCTGTAACTTGCTCACTCAAAGAGAACAAACACAGGTGACACAGAGGTAGCAGTACTCATGAAGGATCAAAATTGAACTTGCAATATATAAGAGTATAAAACATCTGCTCAGTGCTGAATGGAGATTTTGCCTTGAACAGTTAAAGTCTGCTTTGAGATCTCTCTATCGAGCAATTCTCTTCAACTGCTTTTGCCTGTGGACATAAACTGAGACAAATCACAGAGCATTACTCACTGTGGACAGGAATCTACTCACTGAGGAATTTGTCTTATTTTCATTTGTTTCTTCACAATATTTTCTTACTGAAATTGCAGTCTAAGAATCAAATTCTACTTGAGATGAACGGGGACATTTCTTTATCAGTGATGCCTGGCTGTGCTGGGACAGATGTGGCTTCGTTTACCTTGACTTAAGGTCATGATGCACAGTCAGCGATTTCAATTCAGCATTTTCAGAGTACAACCTCAATTCTTCATTACTTTTTACCTACAGCTGCTTCTTATATTTTCTGTTCTGCACTGAATTTAGCCATGTACTGTGAAAGAAATAACAACTTTGTGACTCATGTAAGACAAATTCTTGAAAGTTACCACCTTATTTATTTAAGGAGAACATGAGTAATCATTAATGAATTCTCATACAGTTACTGCATACACAGTTTGAATAAATATCTCAGACCAAGCATGCTACACCCTGTTCCTTTATGCTGAGGCATGTGTCCCCTTCAGCATGAAAACTAACGGGCTTACAGGGGAAAGGGAATCATCAAAAGATTACATTTTGAAAATACCTTTTTAATATCAGACAGATAATTACTACTCACATTCACAGGCCACCACATAATTCTGCCTCAAGGAATCGGTGGTGTACATAAACCAAATATTTAGGACTTTCAAAGTATGATCTGATTAAAATAAGTCTAGTTCCTTTCATTTCCCTTGTGGTGGTTTTCTTTTTAGAAATGATTAAATAGCATAATTCCTCTAATGATTCATTTAGTTTATTTTTAACTAACACCAAAGAAAAATACAAAGGAAAGCTTCTTCAGCAAACATGTTTTTAGAGGAGGAAGAGAAGCTGTATTCCACAATATGATAGAGTAATTTAGCATTGTTTAGAATAGTACATACAGCTAATGACTGAAATGATAGCAGTATATGCAACACTTTGTATTACATTGCATTAGTGAACCAGGTTCCTGTCCTGGAATGGAAGCTTTGACTGCTTTATACATTTTAAATTGGATACACTGTGATTTTTTAAATCATTCCTTTCACTAAGGAAAAATAGTCCTGATGGAAAAACTTCAGTGTTTCCTACTGGGGGTGCCTCCAGTCTGAACACCAGCAACTGAAAAATATCTGCACAAGAAGTAGAGAGCAGGTATTCAAACAAGCCCCAAGGCAACTCAGCATTTCATGTGGCAGATCTGTTTTTAGCAAAGCAATTAAGCAGACAGGATTCATCATTCCAGCAATATTAAAATGCAAGCTGGATGTTTTTCTAAACATATGCTGTAATTCAAATGGTCAGGTTGGGGACGTAATAACACACAAACAGGAGTAGCAGTGTTCAAACACACTGTCTGAATGGCCTTAAAATATATGATTGAAGGACAAACAAATTCAAGAAGACTAAATAATGATTTTACATGTTTTATCAAATTGGGTGAGTGAAAGCAAGTTTCAGGTGTCATCTTGCATCTCCTCATGTATTTTTAAATAAATTCTTCAAAAGTTGCTCTGCGGCAACTCCATTAGTAACAAATCCCATATGACAATGGGTTAAATTCACCTGTAAAGGGACAGGCCGAAACTTCAACCCATGTTAAGGTTCTTTTCCAGTACCTACTGGGACTGACTGCATACCCTCACACTGCTTACAGTGTAAACAAGGCAAGCTCAGAGGATGACATACTGATCCAGTACCGAAATTATGATATAACTTGGGGCACTGCAGAAAAAAATGTGTACCCTGCCCATGGTTTTGCACTATATGTGTGTACTACAGATGGGCTCACACACGGACATCTGTCTATTTGAACAAACAATTTCATTATCGATAAGGAACTGACACTTAACCAAGTGGACTCTGTCCATCTTCCACCAATAAAAGAAGTGAAGGAAGCAACAACATATTCTTAGTGAACACAAATATTTCACATAATGAACTGTAACATATATCACATCATCAAGGCGCTATACAAACAACATTCTACACAGCCCTGTGCAGGACAGGTTGGAAAACTGTGGCAGAGGAGCAGAGGTCATTCACCACAGACTGACCATCAATGCAACAAGCTGCAGGAAGCATAGCTGCAGTACAGACACTCCTGCCTGTCCCACCATGCGGTCTCTTGAAACCCTCAGCACTGCGGGGTGGCTTTGCCAGCCCTGCCTGTCCCGGACAGCTGATAGGTTATGATTCACAAAAGGGAACATTAAACAGCACTATGACAGGTAAGAGGAGGTGAGGTGTGTTAATCCATCTCATTCACAGCTGTGGCTTGAACATTAAGTTGGCACTAACACTGCACCCAAAACATTTTCAAATAAACCTGAAGAGAAATAAATTACCCTTCCTTTCCATTCAATCCAGGCTGTACACTGGGTACACAGAATGACATAATATCCTTCCTGAAATTAGAGCTGCAATGAGGACCAGTATCCTTCAAACATGACCAGTTCCTGAGACTGCCTTGCAAACAACTGCATTGTCCTAATTGCCACAGAAACTATCTTTTTCATCTTTTCTAAAAGCTGGACAAAGAATTATGCATTGTTTTCTCTACAAATGCAATAAAAGTGTCATCACTATATCCCTGCATTTCTGCCAGAGTTCAAACAATCTCACTGGAAAGCAGCACACAGAAATAGCAACTCCATATAACTGGTCAGAAGCTCACACCAATTTCCATGATATCTGCCAGATATGACAGTAAATGATGCTAGCTCTATGCCTGCCCCTAGTTAGCAGAATCAAACATCTTCTTGGAAGCTGTCAAGGTGACTGTTATCTTTAGGATTTTATTTTTTTCATGACAAATACATTACATACTCTTCTTCTGCATGTAGGGCCACATCCACTTTGGAAACTGGTATTCGTGGAAACAGGATGCTACGCAAAAACTATGATCAATACAAAACTATGTATTGATTCACTTTTTAATCTGGAAAAACCTGTACAGTTAGCTTTTTTTTTTTATCTTTGCAGTAATGAGTCTGAAGATGATCTGAAATTGCACACACAGGCCGAAGGATTTGTTCTGAGGCCAGCCTGCATTTAGCTTTAGTTCTGTAGATATTGAGAAAAACAAAATCAATACCTGTGTAATGACTGCCTAGATAACTGCATAAGCAGCTGCAGAAAGCCAAGTCAGCAATTACTTTTAAGGACATGTGACAAGTTTTCTAATCCTCTGACAGTTACACATGCTTGTTTCCAGAGGATGTTACCCCAGCTTCCTTCTCCAGCACTTCTGTTTTGTTTTTAACTGGATGAGCACCTATTCTCCCTCTGTGTGTTACGAGGGGCAGATTTTACCTGTAGCAATGGCAGCAGATGTACTGATGCCAGTAAGTGCTCTGCTAGTCAGAACAGACGAACTTCAGCACCTAAGCTACGGCATAGTTTATGATTAAAAGATAATTTAGTTAAATAGCTAATCATGCACTAGTGTTTGTCTCTTGGTTCCCAGTATATGCCTACATGTATAGAAACACAAAGGTATGAATGACTATTTCAAACTCGGATGCTAGCCAGATTAGTTCAGAAGAGACAAGAAAACAGCATGATACATGAGGCATTAGAAACTGTTTTCGTAAGAGGGGACCTGCAGACCCTGCAACAGCTCGAGGTGAAGGAGCACTTGGGCCAGGAACTCACCTTGCTGAATTTTCGTCAGTAGCTGGTGACGGGCGAGAATCCTGCTCATCCTGTAGGGAGGGCGCCTGGCGGTTTGATCGAATCGCAAGTACATCTCCTGGCCCTCAGGTGACACCGAGTTTAGGTAGTAACAGCCAGCGCCAGAAGTCCTGGGCACCTGCTTAAACATCTCTGCTCCTTTAAAATCACTGCGTCGGTCTCTGCTGTGGCTACTCCAGATTATAATCAGGATAATGAAAGGAGGGAGGCAACAAGCCCTGGGGAGCTGAAAAGAGCAAGCGCTTTAAAAGAAAAGGAGTGCCAAAAGCTACAACTCAGGATTCCTGCTTCTCCCACATGATCCGCACGGGCCAATCGCTCCGAGTCCAGCCTGTGGAAGTGCAGCCTGCCAGAGCGGGACAGCCAGGCTGCCCTAGCCCCGCCAGCCCCGGCGGCCCCCGGGCTGACGAGCTCACCCCGCGCAGAAGGTAAGCTTTGGCAAGCAAGAAGGAAGTTGAAGACACTCAGGAATGCCTGTTTTAGAGAATGCAGGGCGGCAGAAAACCTCTTCCTCCTCTGCTCCATGCTGCCCAGCTGTTGACTCATCTCTGGAGGAGATGCCCTCGCTGTTTCTCTAAAAATCATACCGCTGTTTGCCAAGGAACAGTCTGTTTACTGCCTGAATCCCTCAAACCACAGCGTACAACAAGCGCTGGTACAAATTAAGCCCTTGGGATGAAAAAAAAAATCAGCAACGCCTAGCAGCAGGCACTCAGCAGTAAACAAAACGCAGGAGTCCCTAACATTGGTGTTACTGGGCATGTGTCACAACCTGGAAGAGAGAAGAGGATGCAAACTTTCTCTGCTCTTCAGGTTCCTCACCATAACATCTCCTGGGTCTTTTTTAACAGACGGAGGGGCATCTGTTTTCATTGTCTTACATATCAACAACCTGGTTTGCAAAACATACCATTTTTATAGTTAATCAAATGGAAGCATAACATTGCCATTTTTATCAGCAAGTGGGCAGCAAATATGAGTAAAAATACGCTGAAAATGCCCTTCAATTATGCCTGGCAAATAATTTTCCATTACTTTTAAAAATAGCAATATTTTAGATAATACACCTCTAGCATGAGCTGATTGCTAAGGGAGCAGAGTTTCATGATCAAGATAGTTTCTGATATGAGCACTGCTGCCCCATGGGAAGCAATTTCACAGCCCTGGAGATCAACCTCACAGTATCACAAAACTGGGAATGACAGTGACTCAGACAGCTCTTTTACCCCCTGGCTGAACAGGCTTCTGCCAAAACCCACATGCAGACAGCAGGGGAGGGGAAGGCAGAGGTGAGGCAGCTGGGTGCCTGGCCAGGATGGATCCTGCACAGCTCAGGAGCCATGATGCCGCCCCCCAGACCTGTGCCCATTTCCATAAGGCCAGTGTCAGCTGGGAAACTGGGAGCCAACAGCGCTGCTGGAGTGGCTGCAAGCCAGAAGGAAGGGCTCAACCCTCATCCCAACCCATGTGGGACACTGACCTCCCCAGAATCCACCTGGACATCTACCTGCAGTGACATTATTGTCTGTGTCCAGCCTCGAGGCCAACAACATGTCACAACACACCTTTCTGTGACAGAGCTTTCCTCCCACCCCCAGCCTGGATGAGGCTGCCCACCAGGGCAGGGCTGTGGGGTGGCATTGCCTGGGACCTGTGTGCTTGCAAAGGACAGGGTCCAGCTAGGCAAGGGCAGAGGGAGCCACCTAAACACAACAGGGAAAAGGGCAGTTGCCTCATTCACAATTACTCATTAAAACTTTACTTTGTGCAAACCCCTTAGGGCAGGGTTTTACTGTGATGCAATCTGTTCTCATTACAACTTATGAATTATATTCCTAATCAACATGGGACTTCGACAGTGCCATAAAATGGAATAATATAATTCCAGGTACTAGAAACCTGCTATTACTATCCACAGCACTCTAAAAGTCCTGTGGTTGCTGCTTTGTGCTCCAGGCGTGGCTATACGGTCTTGTCTGGGTCTCCCAGCTGGGACTTCAAACTCAAAACAAAAGAGGTAGCATTAAACTACCATCTGTACTCCCAGATAGGGCTGGTCACTGGCAGCCCTGGAGCAGAATGACCAGCTTCTTCCCTGCCTTGCTGTGCAAAGCGGAGAGACAGGATTGCTGCACAGGTGCAAGCAGAAAGAGCCTGAGCAGCAGGGAAGGTTTCCGTTCCCACCCCAACTTGCCAAGTCAGTGTGTCAGTCACTCAGCTGCTGTCTCTTTAAGAATAAATATCCCAGAGACTCCTGAGTGTCAATGGTGTGCACAGTATTTATCCAGAGACATTACCACCATGCAGGGAAACTCTTATTTGATTAATCTACAGTCCTTTGACCTAACTCTACTTACAAAATGCTATTGCTAGTGGGAAAAGCAATTATTAACATTTCATAGCACTCTGTTTAAATTTTCATAAAGATTTATTTTTCTGTTGGAAATTACATTGACTTTTTCCGCTAATGTGATTCCGCATTCTTCCTTGCAACATTTCCAAAGACTAAGAAGCAGACTGCTAGAAATTTAGTGCTTTAAAAGGCAGCCTAAAGAAACAAAAACCAAAGTATGAGCCTGAGTAAGGTATAGACTAGGAAACAAGTCCATCAAGGGCTCAACAAGAACAGTTATATGCTTGTAACAGAGAGAAAAGTACCAGCTCCAGTGCTCCTGTGGCTGCCTGTCTTCCCACGTCCTCTGCCAGAGAGTAAGAGACAGGGCAGAGCTGCACTCCCAGCTTCCCCAGCAGCACACCTCAGTGGTCATAAAGGGCAGAATGAGGAGCCTGCATTGCAAAGTGATGGCTTTCCTCTTGCATATGAGGGTCCAAACACAACCTCAGAGCTGGAGGGCTGCTCCAGACTCAGCACTGTCGAATGCTGCCTGCGCCGAGGCTGAATTCTTTGGCTCCAGTCCAGCCCTTGCATAGTAGTCAAATATAACAAGAAACAACAAGAGTTAGCTGGTCTTGCAGTGCTCGTTTGAAGGCTCTTCTGCTTGAAGTTGTGCATGCATCCTCACTGCATACTTTTATAATTACTGTCTCCTGCTCGGTGACTGCCCTGACACTCACTGTTTATTTTCAAAAAAGCCCCATTCAAATGAGGAAACCCCTTGGACTGTCAATCTTCCAGACAAAATGCACTACAGGAGCCTAAGCTTTGACATAAGAGTGCTAATTAATATTTCAGCCTCAGTCTACAGACTGTTTCTGGAATAGTTAATAGAGCAACACTGAACTTCATGCTAATGCATCTCATAAAAGCACTTCAAAATAAAAGCTTCTCCATGTGTTCTACAAAGGCTGTGGGGAGGTCCAGCAGACGCCTGAAATCTCTGCCTGCCCTTGAGA
The DNA here is from genome assembly GCA_009867235.2 of Psittacus erithacus. Classification (NCBI taxonomy): domain Eukaryota; kingdom Metazoa; phylum Chordata; class Aves; order Psittaciformes; family Psittacidae; genus Psittacus; species Psittacus erithacus. Next base: position 88,994 of record WYDI02011898.1, read on the forward strand.
TGGAAACCCATCCCCACATACCCATGTTCTGACTGATCCATGCAGAAATGGGGATTCCTTCGTAAAACCACAGCTGGAATTAGTTATTTTTTATCTGAGTCAGAAATGCCCACTCTCACATCTATAGTGCAATACCTGTGCATCACATCTAAGATGAAAACTGGTGATTGGATGGATACTGACATTTTCTGGAAGATGAGGAATCTTTACATAAAGGCTTATTAATGCAGCATGGTGCTGCTGACACCTGTGCAGTATTAGTGTAAGTGACAGAGCTCAAAGATGCGTACCCTTCTATTTATGCATTCACAGGCAGAACTGTAGCACTTCATTTTCTGTTCATTGATTTTTATGTCTCTTCACCAACTCTTCTCCCTGAAACTGCATTTGGTGTGAAAGAGAAAGTATTTGCAGGAATAAAATACCTAAGGGCTACCCATATATACCAAAGTATCACAGGCAATACTTGAGATCTGCTTCCATTTCACTAAGAGTGGGGTGCTGTAATCATCATCAGAGAACAGCACAGTGTCCTCTAGAAATGCTAAAATATATCTGATAACAAGCTAACCACTTACAACCACCTCTTAGAGCAAAACAACAGTGTGTGTTTTTACATGCACCACCTTGGCCTTAGAGTATTACTAGGCATGATGCTACGCTATAGGCAGCGGGGTAGTTGAGGGTAAATTGAGGTGAACAGCACTTTCCAATTTGTATTCCCAGGTATATATATTTATAACACAAGTGCTTACTCACATCCTATAATGCACCCCTCCTAATTAATTGTGAGATAGATCCATGATGTTGTACCTGGCGCAGAGTTCTTCAGGCTTGGATTGAACCTGAAGTTCTCACACAGTAATCAGCCACTTGATCTTCCCGCCATGACCCATTTCCCTTTTATTGTTAGTTGCACTTATCTTGTTATATCACATCTAAAATTAAATGGCAACTTGATGGCTTCTCTTCATTTGAAAGCTCTGGTGCTGTGAGAACAACACAGCTTCCTAAACCACTGGAGGAGCACAGTTGTTATTAACATTAGTGACAGGTAGCTAGAAGAAGCGGGAAGCTCTTGTTTTCAAGTCCACAGAAAAAACATCCGGCATCTGCTTTTAACTTGCTGATCTCTGGATTCCCTTCTACAATTCTGCAGGTAGAAGAATAGTTTAGTTTGCTGGATTATGGCCAAACTCCAATATGCTACATTTGCAATATATCCTATACAGGATATCACAGTCCTATCCACAAAACTTATCCCTATCCTATCCACACATCTTACATTTCTTACCTGTATCTGCCTTTACAGGTGCCTGCACAGCAGCTCATATGTTAAAAGCAGGCAACTCCTCCTTTCTCATATTTAGAAAGAAAAAAAAAGTCATATGCAGGGAACCCAAAGCTGTGTTTATGATGAGGCTTTCACTGCACACTTTTGAATCCTGTCTCTAGGACTGGGACTTTTAAAAGCAGAAGTTCATTGCCTGCTGTTTAGGAAAAATGCTTTCTGTTTGAGAGCTGAGCTGGGATTACTACAGGCTGCAAACTCATTTATACGGGCCATGGAACAGTAGGGTCTCCAGAGCAGCCAGAAATGCTTCCCCTTGGCTCAGCGGTGCTTTGCCTGTCTTCCTGAGGCTGTGCCGGGGCGTCGAGGCTCTGCAGCTCATCTGGGGCTGCCAGGAATTGGACTGGAGCAAAAGGAAAATAGTTCATGAGAGATTTTGACATTGCCAGGAAGCGATATGGAGACAGAGAATAGCTGAGCAGCGTGACAGCAGAGGATTGTTTTGCTGGAGAGCCTGATACTTATGTGTTCTGGAGGCAAGTCAGCTGCTATGTCAGCTGCTGATAGAGAGTTTTAAAAATGAATACTGCTAAGTAAGGCTTCTTCTTATGCATGAAAGACAGGCTTATAGACAGCCTTGAGAAACTTCAAACTGGGAGAAGAGGCTTCTTAATAGTACATTTTATCCTTTTCTTTTGTTCTAGCATCCCCATTCCAGCATCAGAGGACTATCCATTTGCATTTTAAGACACACATGTTCAGTGGATAGTACCGATATAAAAAGTACCTCCTGATTACAAAGCATTAGTGGTGTAGCCCAACCACAGAAGGCAGCTCTACTACAAGCAGAGGATTAGAAATTATATGCAGGCAGGAAGTAACTGCCCCACCAGCCACCCAGGCAAACTTACAGAAGTACAGACACATGCAAAAAGCCAAGAAGATGGCCATGGCAAGAAAGCTGAAGTGATTTCTCTCATCAATCCTCCAGTAGAGGGATGTTAAATCACCAAAATGAATGGTAACAGATTTGAAAAAGGCTCCTCCAAGATCTTCTGTCAAGAGATCATAAAGCTCAGCTATCAGGGATAAAAAGGAAAAGGCTACTTGTGGCTTAATGGCTGCTTAAAGACAGGAAACAGAAGTAGTAATAAATATTCTGTGTTCATAGTGGGGTGAGGTTCCCAGTGGACTCCCACAGAGATTAGCACTGAAACATGTTTTGTCCACTATCCATACACAATTTTTACAAAGAGACTGACTACTGAGGTGGCAAAATGTAATGACGACACCAAATTAGTCTGGCAGTCAAAACAGAAATTGGGTGGAAACACTGAAGGTTCTTACAATATTGATTGAGAAGGCATTAAAACTGTAGCTTTTGAGTGCTGATAAATATACCAAAGAAAAAACACCCCAAAGGGGCACAGTGATGACATTTAATGGAGCTATTACCACTTGTATTAACCCAATACAAGTGCTGAGGAGGAACAAAAAAACCCCAAAGATTTTAAAACATTTTAGAAAAGTAATAGAGAACAAACCAACAAACATCATTATCCCTACCACTTGGTAATGTTGCTCTTTTCTCACAGTGGATGAAGCTCGGAACAGTAAGTGAAATTATCATGGGGCAGGTTCAAAACAAATGAACATACATATTTCTTCATATTTACATAGCTGACCCTTGGAAGTCATTGTTAAAGGATGCTGTGGCTGCCAGAATTTAGAAGAGTTAAAAAACCTCAAAAAGGTAAATTCATGGAAGAAAAATCTTGCGAGGATTATTAAGCACAAAATTGCAGCTTGTGGTTCCGGACCTCCCTGAACCACACAAACACAGGTAGGCCACACAACACATACAGCATTCCCACATGCTTAAACCAGTGTTATATTTTACCTAAATACTTGTGCCTGCCCACTGGCCAACGCATGATACCAGATGGATGGAGCTGTAGTCTGACCCGCCTATAGTCTGATGTGAGCTAACCAGGCTGCACTCACCCTGTGGACTGTGTAAAAGTGGGATCCTAACAGCACTGCTAGTGCACAAATGCATCAAAATAGCTGCTTCTGTGGTCTCTGGCTGGAGCCTGAGGAATAGCCAGTGTTTCCCTGGACACAACCTCTCCATGCCTTCCTGTCACGTTTGCTGGTAAAGTATAAGCTGGTGGTCTGCTGGCCACAATGACGAGCTCAGAGGAAGTGACCTTCCTGTCCTTTCTTCTCTCCCAGAAGGGACCAGGCACTCCTAGCCAGTGGGTAAAGTCATTGGAAGGGGTTGATTGTGTTGTCCAATGCCTCACTGCTAATTTAGGCATGATGGTCTTATTCCTGTTCACTTTCAAACATCACATTTTTTGTCAGTCAGTCAAACCACACCAGCATATGAATATAGACTCCACTGGCCTTAGATGAACTCTTCACAAGCCAAGAATAGCCAGTATCCTGCAGTGTGAAGTCCCTAAAGACAGTGGTTCTCAACGGTAAATTTAGAAAAGAAAAAGCAAACAAACAAAAAGTTGGATAATAAATATAATAAATACAGTTCAAAAAAGAGGTCAAAAGAGAGGAAGACATTTCAGGTGGCAGAACTCCTCTGCCAAAGCATTCAGTGAGTATTATGACAGGAATAAGCTAAAAGTATTTCCCATACCCTTAGTGCAACTCCAGCTGCTAAATCTATACCCAAGCTCCTAAAATTAAACCACAGGAAGAGTGTAAATATATTTAAGTAGTGGTGGGCTAACATACATCCTAATCTCCCAGTCTCTGTGACAAAGTGTTTGGATAACACAGTGCTAGCATAAGAAAGTGTTTAGATAAACTTAAGTTTCCTATGTTATCCAAATACATTGTAAATCCCTACACAGCCCTACTGTTGGTGTCACTCTGAGCTGCATGTAAATATTCCCATCTCAGTTGAAGGTTCATGCCTTCACACTCTTCATGCAAGGGCTTCACTATTTATTTTCTTTTCAACAGGACTCCAGTACCATAGTGATGAAATGGGCGAAAAGGGAAATATTCAAGTTTTGATCTGGTTTTGAGAGAGGGTTCTTCATCTCTGTTTCATGCCAAAGTTAGATTTTACAAAAATAAAAAACAAAACAAAACTAGTAAGACAGAACAGAATAGCTCTTGGCAACACTATTTCAAACACAGCAGCATGGGACTGGTGCATGGGAACATGGAATTCTCCAGGCTCCTTGAAGTCAATGAATATTCATTGCATTATTTCAGTCTCTAGTCCAGTGAGGCAAATGGACATGATAGCTAGGGCACAGGACAACCTGGCAGTGACTTGCTGTAAGACTTCAGGGAAGTTATATAACCTGTCTCTTTTATCAGTTTACTGTCTGATAACAGTAATCACTGCCTTGCTTAACTATTTTGATACCTATATGTAAAAAAGAAAAAATCATTTTGTAGGCAGATTCATTTTCCTTACAAGCAATATCAGTCCACTGGAAGTAAGCTAAAGTCTACTGTAACTTCATGTACCAAGGGGAAAATAAATACCCTTCAAAATGGTCCTACACCTGTAATGGGCTCCTTCAGACGACACACATTGCCTAAACTTGCAGAACACCACAGATTTCCCAATATGTTTTTAAATGCATGTTATTGGATCTTATAAATACTGCGTAACAAGGATGTGGTTCTACACAGCAATATGCACTAACTGATAACCTGGGTCTTGACTCCTGGGCTGGCTGCAGCTTGACACGCTGCAGGAAGTACTTTGCAGGATCCATTTTATTCACTGACAGTTAAAATGTCTCATTCTTCTTAATACAGTCCCCAAGCCATCATTGCCAAGACAGCCACTAGATATAGCAAACCCATCTCGTTCCTGCTTACTCTTCCTGGAGCCTCAGGAAAGCTGGGATTCTGACTGATGCACAGTGAAAGTTTAGGCTATGGTGGAGCGACAAGTGTTCCTGGGGGGGATGCCCTCTGCAGAAGCTGGTGACCCTTTCTGCTTCTATCTATCTCTCCCATCTCCCTATCCAAGCAAACTGAATTAAGCCTCATGGGATCCAGCATCCCTGGTACAGTGCAGGACTATCTGGCCTTACAAGTGGCAATGCCATGCTGTTGCTGCAAGGGCAAGTGACAGCACTGAGTACAGCATAGAGCTGAGGTCCATCCCCATAGCATCTGGGTATGTGCTGCCCTTGCCCTGGAGAACAGCGTGTACATGACATTTTCTTCTCTCCTCCAGATACCACAAGCCCGGGCAACCCACAAGCCCGGGCAACCCAGAACCACAGCAAAGTTCCCGCACAAAAAATGGAATGGATGAGCAGCGAATTTGGTCACTAGCCCAGCTTTAAGGCTGACCTACCATGTCACTGCAAGTGCGATTGATACACATGCACACCTAGCTAGCTGCATAATTTCAGCTGTACTGGTGCCTAATTAGCAATCTCAAAAGTAAAGAAGGGAGAATATGGGATTTGCATGCATCACCCCTTACTCAAAGCCAGAATTTAGCATAAGTTGCATGAAGTGCTTCATACAGTACATTAGTTGCCCTGTGTATGAAACAGAATGCATGATGCCCATAGCTTTTAATCCCAAATTATTATTCTTTCATATCAGAACACTTAGGAGTATCAATTACTTTTTTTTTTCCTAAAAAAACCCCAAACCCAACCAAAACCAAGCACAATAATAACACAATAATGCCTGGCAGACATTCCACAACAAACCAGCAGTGGAACAGTTTACAGTATAAACAGATATTCATGAACCGGACAAGTCCCTGATTGGAATTTTCTGCCTCCCAGCAATCAACTCTCTGTGACAACTGAAGCTTTCCATTTCTAGACTCCGTATTTCTTCTTTGCACTTTTTTTTTTCTCCACTCTCAGTCTGCACTGGACTATACAGACACTGCAGAGCTGATGCGTCTCAGTGGAAAAAGTCATTTGGGCCAAGAAGCTGCAGGTGGGTTTTTTTTTACAGACTGGAAGCCTGCTGCCAAACAGGAGGAGCAATGCAGAGGAGAGGGCTTCCCCTAGCTCCCTTGCTAGCCCCCCCACTGCTTCTCCTGAAAAGGAGCAGGCAGGCTGCTCCTCTCCTACACAGCCTGCCTCTGGAAAATGCTTCTAGTGAGCAAGAAAGACCCACAAGAGCCCAGAAACTGCAGCAATGCAGTCAGGGTGAATTATTCTCCAGCAGATGTTCCCTCCTCCTCACTGCTCCCCGTAACAGCTGTACCGCCTTGGAGCGTATTCTCTTTCTCTACCTCTCCCCTCTCTAGCTCTGTACACCAAGCACATCCTCCTCCCTTCTCCAGCAACCACTTACCAAGACTTCTCTTCTGTTGATTCCCCCTCTGCTCGAAATAGGCAGACCAAGAGAGTTGGCTGATAAGGTCCATACCAGCCATGAATTTCTTTTTACTCTCTCAATTCCAGTGTGACGAATATATTGTCATCTACCTGCTGTTTATCCTGGCATCCTATCATGTCCCTCTACCAGGCTTCCTCCCTGTCCCACTTTCTGAATATACAGGTCTCTTTCAAATCAACCCCACGGTGTTCCTCATTTGTTGTTGTCTGCTTAAGGTGTTTCTCCATGTTTATGGAATGTAGTTTTACTGGAAAAATTCCTTGGCCAAAACCTTCAAAAGGAACTACTCATCTCGGATCTATTTTCTATGACACTTGCAAAGCTCTGACTTTCTGGGAGTGCTGGTTTCCTCAGTTTGCCCGTAATACCTCTTTGAAGTATCTCAAGTTGGCCAACTAAAAATTGCAGAACTGAAATTGCACCTGACCTTTGAAAAGGTTGGTCCTGTTTATGTTTGCCAATTTTTTTTCCCCCTCTTTCAGTTATATTTCAACAGGTAAGTGCTGTTCTCAACTACACGGACATGAAAATTAAGGCAAAACTGGGTCCTGAAAAAGGTTTCCAAACCATGCTGCTCTGGAGTTCTTTTACTCCACACCAGAATTCATTGATTACTCTGGAAGTGCTCAGGATTCACACTTGTGTAGCTGAGATCAGAACTGGCTTTAAAGTACTTTGTATGTACTCTGTGCTTGGATTGCAAGAATAAACCAGAGATTCATGTAGTTCAGTGTTCTGTTTTTCCTCCTTTTATGTCCTGGGGAATTTATGACGCATAATATACTCACTGGTTCCTAATATGTTACCAAACATAATAGGTTGGATGATAAATTAAAACCAAATGGAGTCCTGAAGGTTTTGCTTTCAAACCACTAGTAAGTCCCTAATGCTGTAAAAATAAACTTTGTTCCCACTTTGCTCAGACCAGTGACAGTTCACGTGACAGGGAGGCAACTCTGGCCGCGACACCTGCAGATGATTTGAAAATAGCTTTTTAAAATAGCAATTGTGATGTGAAGGATTACACGTCTCCAGAAGATTACAAGCGGGAAACAGACTCTCTGTCTCACCAACCGAGGTGTAGCTCAGCTAGGAAGTGCACAGTCACATTGTAAACCTCCCTCTTACTTTGTTCCCAGTTGGCAGCCTTGTTTGTTAACAACATCAGCAAAGAACTTTTCACTGAAACCTGGAAGCTAAAAGGTCATACCATAAACTTGTCTTGTACTTATATTCTTTCCCAAGTATCCACTAGCAGCTGTTTTTAAAACAAGATACCTGAGGCTGATGGACTTTTGCTCTGACTGAGGACGCTGTCTGGAGTACAAAAAACACTGACATGTCAGATAACTAACTGAAAAGTGAACCTCAAAATGCATTTTAAAACATGCAGTACGAAATCTGCATGGTTGCTCCCCTTGTTGCTTAGCTAAACCAGTCAGGGATCACCAATAAAATCACACAGCTTTTATTACAATAAATTTGTTATGTCTCCTAAAGATGTGTAATTCACAATCTGCATCCCCAGAATAAACTGGAAATGGAGAAATACATTTATGCAAGGTTCATGTACACTGGCTGGTTACTTTCGGACCATGTAATTTAAGTATGTGTTCAAGTGACACTGCAGTCACAGGTGCCTTGTCAGCTCAATCTACTGCTTTGATACTTCAGCAGGTATGTTAAAACCAAGCCAGAGAGGCTATAAGCAGCAATCTCTAAAATAAAACTTACGCAATGTTAGTGACTCACTGATTTGCATATCAAATACACTCAGGTGGCAGCTGAAGAGATGGCTTTTTCCCTGCCTGTCACTGATGTAGGCAAATCTTTGCTGCTGTCACTTGGCTAGGATTATGGAAGGAATAAGCACCACCAGAGGGCAATTAATCCCTCTTGTCTCACACACCTATTTCAGGATGACAGGACTTGCTTTCAGAGGTACCTATTTCTGTCTTGACTGTAAAGGGCCTTGTGTGACTAGCTCAGTCCTTTTAGTAGGCATCCCCACTGGACTCACTGTTTTCAAGTCAGGGCAGATCTTTCCACCCGGTACATTATCTATAACATGAATCAAGACGGTATGGATAGAGCATAACATGGTGCATGTACTCTTGAGGACTTATCCTAAGTGGAAAATAAATTACAATTTCTTTTCTCAAGTATTTCTGTCAGCTTAGCTGACTTGGCTGCTACACTCCCATTTTGGGATACAGCCTTGACCTGGAAATCAGGTTGAAACTGTGCTTCTTCAATGGGGCTGACAGGTACATCAGTGGCTGCACCACACAGCCCAGGAAAGCCAGGGAAATGCTGACATGGGTTGCATTCACACTTTCATCAAAAGCCAAGTCTTAGGATGCTGTCATTGAGATAGGTGTTTTTGTCTCTACCATTTCACTAGCAGGGTCTGCACAGAGAAAGACTGAAAACTGCTATGTGCTAAGGAGTCCAGGGAAGAACTTAACATTAACTTTACAAGAACTAACGTATTCCATAACTTCCTACTGATTAGTTCCTATTTATTATGTTATTGCTGACAGTTTCATCCCTTAAAATAGTGTGGAGATGTATGTTTTGCTTAGGCATCTGCTGGCAAAACTAATTGAGAGATGAGACTTCTGGTGCAAAACAATGCCCTCTACTAAAGAAGTAAGTCATTAAATATGAGCATCCATAAATAGAAAGGGTTGTAAAAACAAATAGGGGAAAGCACCTGGTTTGCAACATCTTTGCACAATTTGCAGTAGCTAAATCTGGACCCAATTAATGACCTGCTTATTTTCCAAAATTTTAATAAAATGCCTTGGCAAAAGCTTAATCTGTCTCTGGAGAATGTCTTTCTTACATCCGTATGTCGCCTGATCTATCACAGCAATAAACTCCCTCCCAGTTTCAAGAGCTTTAATAATTACACCAACCTGATGCTTTCCATAAAAGGAGAGATAATGGTTCCAGTCCTCTGAAAGTCATGATCCTCCCTTAAGAGAAAGCAACACAGAGTGAAAGAGTGCCCTGTGTTATAGCCCCTATTGTGACCGAGAATCTAGAAAATTAAGAGTCCCTACGCACAATTCATCCCAGCTGTTTTATAATCCGTCTGAATTTGATTGTTTCTTTAAAATGCTGCCATGCCACAATTAATGTATATGCCTTGGCTTTGTAACACTTGTCCTGCTATCCTTGTTGTTTAGGGTGCCTTCAAAAGAAACAGCTTAGGCCATTTTGTAATTACTCATGTTTATGGTTTTGCATAAAACAAAACAGATGTTTCAGGGGCAGTTTTATTTGACAGTGTCTTGTATAACCTAGATTCTGAAACGTATTTGATCTCTATTTGAATCAGATTAGGCATAATATCCTCTATTTTATTATATTCTGGAAATATGGATGTTCTGATACCTTTACATTTCTGATGAATTCACTAACAAACATACTGATTTCATAGATAATATTTTTTTAAAAGATTGTGCTGTTGGTTTAGAGGTTAAATGTAACAAAACAGATGAGTCCACATGAGCTGAACACTTACCCATTTAAATTTACAAAGTATTTAAGTGCTCTGCTGAATTACGGCCACAATAAAATTATTGGGTTTGTTCTGAAATAAAGGCACTTGGAGCTGCTAGGGACATACAAAGAGAGAACAACTGGAATTACCAAAATACTAATTTGCCAAGCTGACGTAAAACTATATGCTTGTGATTCTCTATGAACTAATTCTCTATTTTACGGAGTGATGCAGTGAGCCATGTCAGGATGATAAAAGCTGTCCTTATATCAGAATCCGGAGCGTTTCTGCTGATTTTGGAGATGTTGTTCTGTATTTTCCTTAATGTAACTGGCAGACAAAAAAAGGCCCAAATCTTTAACTGATAACAAAGCTGTAAGAGTTCTCCCCAGGAAAGAAACTGGGCAAAACCCCCAGAAGCTCACCATGTGACAGAAATTCAGGCAGAGGTTCAATGTACATATGTTTGGTTACGCAGGTTAATGGCAATTACCAACATTTTGAAAGCTGACAGTGACTTTTTGGCTATATAATTTCCCAGTCTGTTCAGTGGTAGCTGAAGGGCTCAGTGGTGTCATGGGGCTTTGAAAATCTGAACTGAGAAAAGTAAGAGAAGATACGGTAAAGGCGGATGAATAAATAAATAATGCAGAAAAGAGGAATCAGTCGTCATACAACACCAGAAACACAGCGACATTCAATAAAAGACCACAAATTAAAGTTTAAAAATTGAAGAGAAATAATGTGTGTGGGAGATTTAAACGCAGTGTAACTGAAAATAGCATGCATTTGACAAGGCAAGTGGCTCTGGTGCCTGCACACTCGCAGTGGCTAGGATGTCCCCTGAACCAAGGGGACCTGCAGGGAAGTTGAGAGAGCTGCCAGAAACCCACAGCTTGTGCCACAGTGGCTGATAGGACCTGGGCAGGGCCAGGACCAGGGCATGGCATGACAGCTGGTGCAGGAAGGGCACTGAAGACCTGCCAACTCGATTAAGGAGCTGTGGTGTCCACCCTGGCATAAAGCATAAAGCCACAGTCTCTCTAAGCTCTGCATCCACCACAACAGATGCAGCTGCTCGGACAGAGCTCAGGTGGGAACACGCTGTCATCCCCAGTGTCAGGCTGCGGGCTGTGCCCTGCTCTTAGGCCAGTACTGGAAGGCATTAAGGAGCCACACCAGCGGGAGGTGTGTGCAGGTAGAGGAGCTCCTCTGCGTTGTGAGGAGGTAGAGGAGCACCAGAGAAACGGACTGCTGGAATCGCACCCTGCCTTCCTTGAGACAGGCCCAACAGGATGCATGATACAGAGGATTCCTGATACTCTCTTGGCCTGGCTGAACACAGGGATTTAAGGGATAGGGCACAATGGTGACAAGCTCCTGCCCAGGGCGGCAGGTGCTTCTCCCCTGTGACTGCCCCAACCTACCCATGTTCACTCGCATGATGGGTGTGAGGCTGTGCAAGTGGAACACACTTCTTAGGCAAGTCAGCTGCCTGCCTTGGGCCTGGGTTAAAGAAGTGCAGAGAAAGCTTCCTACTTTGGTACAGCCCTCAGGCTATTATCTATTATTGATTTCTGAGGCAAGCAGCAATGAAGTTGCAACAAGAAGCCCAAGCTTGTAGCAAGGTGTCTGTCTGTCTCTTCTCCTAAGTGACAAGTGATAGGACAAGAGGAAATGGCCTCAAATTACTCAAGGGGAGATTTAGATTGGATATTAGGGAAAATTTCTGCACCAAAAAGGTAGTCAAGCACTGGAACAAGCTGCCCAGGGAAGTAGTGGAGTCACCATCCCTGGAGGCATTTGAAAGACATGTAGATGTGGAGACGGTTTAGTGGCGGACTTGGCAGAGTTAGGTTAATGGTTGGACTCAATGATCTTAAAGGTCTTTTCCAACTTAAATGATTCTATGGTTCTATGACTTTATAACTCAAAACATTTACTGCATAAAGGCATAACTATTCTCTCTTAAGAACACTTCTTCCTAAATTTCAAAGGAGTCTCATATGCACACTCAGCCTACAGTATTTTAAAGTCACTTGTGACTCTATTGGTTTATGCCTTGAGACAGACAGCTGGTTCCATATTTGTTTCTGAAGCAGCATTTGCAAGTTGGGATTGCTGCAAAATATTTGCTAAAAAAGACTGTGAATAGTTCACAGATTTGTCAGAATCCATCTGTTTGAGTCTATTAATGGGTGCATTCCCAGCTGTGGTCTTCCAACATCATAAATAAAAAGTTTCTTTCTTACTATAAATCTGATAGCTGAAATCTCCCTGCAAAATGGATTTATTTAAATAAAATCTGTCCTTATGTTAAAGAGACCTCTTAAAATGAGCAAGACCATGACATGCCAATGTCATATTCTTTCAGCAGTCAACTGACACATAAATGACTCACAGTCTCAAATAATTTACTACAGCTTTATTCTGGATAAACTATGAATCTGTGTCATTCAGATCAGGATGAATGGGACAGGTGTGTGGAAAGGTAGGTGCATTTACTAGAGGAATGAGAGGCATAAAAGTTGGGACAAATGCTCAGGTCCTTCTTCCTTCATGCAGCGAATCTAAAATAAAATTACACAAGTATAATGCGCTTTAGGGAAGGAAGTGTAAGCTATGAGCCAGTGCAGGAGACTCCTAAATCTTTAGTAACCCTTTTTTGTAATGCTAAGTGTAATTATTCACTATTTTGACTGAGAAGTGTAATTTGTAACACTGGTTTTGACTGAACTCTTTCAACATTCCCTCAGGCTATCCCCTTCCTGGAGCTGACAGTTACCATGAATTTCTTCTTAAATATCAGCAACAGAAGCCCAAATATAAAGATATTTCAAGCTACTCTTACCTCAGATTCAGGCAGAACTACGTATGATATAAGGTACATTTTAACTATGCTTCTGTCCTGAAGGTAGTTTCCCCTTAAATTCTTTCTGGAACAAAACCAGTACTGCAGTTCTGTTTGGTTGGTTTGTTTTGTCCTGGGTTCAGCAGCAGCAGTCATTTTTTCTCCCTCTTAGTAGCTGGTGCAGTGCTGTGTTTTTGACTTTCAGCCTGGGAACAGCACTGATAACACCGATGTTTTTAG
>WYDI02011900.1:3471-24602 GCA_009867235.2 Psittacus erithacus
GACTGCCATGATTTTTCAAATATGATGAAGAGTGGCTTAGCAACTTCATTCGCCAGCTCCTTCAGGACCCGTGGATGAATTCATCAGGTCCCATGGATTTGTGCATGTTCAGGTTCTTAAGATGGTCTCGAACCTGATCCTCTCCTACAGTGGGCCTAAGGTCTTAATTCTCAGAGTTCCTGCTTCTGCCTAAGACTTGGGAGGTGTGGTCAGAGCATTTGCCAGTGAAAACTGAGGCAAAGAAGTTGTTAAGAACCTCATCCTTCTCCAAATCCAATCACACCAAACATGGTGGGATGCAAGCAATATCCAGCAGGTTAAAGGAACCTTTCTTGGTAGATACACTGACTGGGCCAGCCCAGGGTGTTGCAGAAATGGATGTCCACTAACAAGGAAGAATCGTTTAGGAATGTGATAACAACAACTCTGGCTGTAGTCATGGTGATAGAATAGAGCTCAAGATCCTAAAAGGAGTGGGGAAGGCAAGTCCTTGGACTTCCTATTGCAAACTTGGGCTTATTTGTGGAACTGGTAATTAGAATGTCATGGGAGGCAGTGCTGAAAGGTAAAGGGAGCATAGGAACACTGGCAGTTTTGTAAGAGCAGCCTTTTCCCTATGCAAGAGTGTCACATCAAATAGGAGAATCAGTTGATGAACTGGGACACCAGCTGGGCTAAATGGGCAATATTTGACTGAACCTCCTTGCAAAACTATTGTGGAAGCAAGAAGGGTGAGGGAGTTATAGAAATGTTGCCAAGGCTACATGCCTTGGATGGTGTTGGTGCACACTAGGGCTTGTGGAATCTCACATTGCTGTCGCATAAACCATGTTAACAGTAAGAGGCTGAACAAAGAACATGTAGGCCTGTTGTTGAATGTGAGTGCCGGTAAGGCTGACAGACTCGGAGCTGCCTTTGCCTCAGTCTTCCTGACCTGTGTACTTGGAGGCAAGGCTTGAGCAAGCCTACCAGTAATGGATGAGGATCAAGACAGACCTGTACAAATCTGAGACCAGCTGGGGTGAGTGTCAGAGTGTTGGAAAGAGCTGGCTGGTGCCTTTAGAGCAACTGCACTCTGCTTTTTAGAGTGGGGTGAGGAGGGTCCACAACAACTAAAGCAAGGTGAATGTTCTTCAGAAAAGGCCAAAGAACTGTTTGGGGAACCATGAGGAAATCAGTCCCAGGGGAAAAGACTGAGTTCCTTTGGAACAGCCTTGCTTCTGTGTATTTCCTGTGTCTAGAAAGAGTGCCATTGTGCCTCGCCAGCTATCTGCCTTATATGATAAAATGGCTGCATTTGTAGGCATGGGGATGGTAACGGATGCCATGGCAACTTTAGTATAAGGTGATAGGTACTGGCTCCCGTGCTGGTTTTGTATGTGCTTGGGATTCTGTAGTCTGGGTGGGTGGACAGCTAGGTGGGTGAGAAACTCAACTGTGCTGTAATGGGCTGCACTTTGCCTGAAGAGCAGCAGCAAGTGGAGTCCTGTTGCATGTTAACATCTTTCTCAAGGACCTGGAGGAGATGATAGGACCCACTGCTGCCATGCTTGCACATGACCCCATAGTGGGGGTGCTATTGACATGCTTCAGGGCTGGGCAGCCTCAAGAACAGACCAGCATGAGTTTTGTTTTTACTTTAACACAGATGTTCTGCATCTGGGATGGGACAGCACCTTGCACAGCTCCAGACTGGGGACTGCCTGTCTGGTTATCAGCTGTGTTGCAAAGGCTGTGGGCATGCTAGTAGGCAGCAAACAGAACGCCCCTAGCTTGGAAGGAGTGATTATCCTTTTCTATTTGGCACTCATTCGGGCACTTGTAGCCAGTGTGCTCAGGTGTGTTATCTACCCCTCAATCCTGTGCCAAGATGAGCTCACTGGAAGGCCACCCAGGTCAGGGCTGGAGCACGTGTCTCGCAAGGACACGCTGAGGGAGCCGAACTTGTTTGACCTGGAAGAACGGAGGGGTCGCCACCTGCGGGAGGATGAGGGAACAAGAGACGTTCAGCCGTGCAGGGTGTAAGACCGGTTCCGCTGCGGTGAGCGCCGAGGCAGAGTCCGCCCCGGCCTGAGGTGTAGGGGAAGCGCGCAGAGCTGCAGCAGGGGGAGCGCTGGGGCTGGGGTGAGGGCTGAGGTGAGCTGTGGCCGAGACCATTCCAGCCCTGGCCGGCGGGGGGAGCGATCCCCGTCCGGGCCGGGTCGGAGGAGCAGCCGGGAAGTGCCGCCGCCGCCGCCGCCGCCGCCGCCCGTATCCTGCCTCGCCGCTGCTCTGGCTGGGCGCGGGGCTCGGCCCCACAGCTCGGAGGAAGAGGAAGTGGCCTCGGAGCCCGGCCGGCCTCGGCTGTGCTCGGCGCGGGGCTGCCCCGCCGTGCCACCGCCCCTGCCTGCGCCGCGCAAACTTTGCGCCTGGCAGGGGTGCCGTGCGGCGCTGCCCCGGCACCTCCCCGTCGCGGAACAGGGCGGCAGGGGGGGAGAGCGGCCCCGGATCGCGGCGGGCGGGCACGGGCGGCAGCCGGAGGAGGCGGAGGAAGCGCTGTCAGCGGGGCCGGCCGTCTCCGCCCGCCGGGCATCCTTCAGCACCGCCGGGCTGCGCTTCGCCCGCCGCCTGTCTGAGGTACTGCCCGCCGGGCAAACTTGGCGAGGGGGCAGGAGGGGGGCCGCGGGTGCCCTGGAGAGGGTCGGCGCGGCAGAGCGGGAAGAGCTGCTCCGGGGCTCGGGCTTGTCCTGATCCTCGGGCTCCTGAAGTTGGGGGGGACCGGCCGGTCCCGTCTTGCCATTCTCTAGGGGGCCATTAGGCCCGGGCCCGCGGCGGGAAGCGCGGTCCTGTCAGACGGTGAGGATACCCCCAGGGCGGTCCGGGAGGCCGGAGGAGGCGCGGCCGAGACCCGCTTTCAGCTAGCGCCGGCGTTCCGGTCTGTCCCCCGCCGCTGTGAGGCAGAGCTGGGCCGGGGGCAGAGCTCCGGGAGGAGGCGGGTGGGCGCTCCTGCCCAGCCGCGCTCCGCTCCTCACACGGCGGGCACCTGGAAGCAGCGGTACCGGGACGTGCCATCGTATGGCTATCAGGGGTCTGTGGTTCTACAGCTGCTATTCTCAAAGGCTGCGCTGGATATTGCCTTTATAAGTCCGCGATGCTGCTCCGGCACGTTTTTGTTACAATGTGAGGAGAGGCGGCGTGACCGTGGGTCAGCAGCTGTATATCTGGGCATGAAACCCATCTCCCTCCTGTCTGGTTTATCTAGATTCTTGTCAGAGCGGCAACTTTTCATAGCCTGTGTATTTCTGGAAAGGGGAATTTGGATGGACTTTCAGAGCGCTTCAGCCGTGCTTCCGACTCGGTCAGATAATTAATGGGAGACATTTGTTCTCCATTCCGAGGGAGCGTGCTTGGCGCTAGCTGGGACCAGGGGAACAAGCTGAGGAAGAGGCTGCTGTGTGGCAGGACGGGAGCAGTGCTGGAGCCGTCCTGTGGTCTTCATGCCGGGGTGGCGGGTGTGCTCGAGCAGGGCTTGCGTGTAATAATAACTTCACAATGCAGGACAAAATGCTCTTTAATGTTTTCGGCCAAAGTTTGGAAGCTGATTATATCCTGCTTCTGTTTTTATACTGTAAAAAACAAATTGTCTTTGGTTTTTATTATTATTATTTAGCGGAATAAGTAACGTCAAGGTATAGCTGATCTCTATAAGGGGAAATCTTTCTGTACATCTGCTTTTATGTTTTATTTTTAAAGAATCCAGTACATTTCAGCTCCTGGTATTGAATAACAAGCTACTGACAGTAACCCTCTTTTTCACAATACTAGTGGTCACATTTGTGTATTTAATGTCTGTTTTTTCTAAGGAAAAAAAACAAAAAGGCTCAGAATGAAGGGTTATTTTCAGAATCTAACTTAACCTCAAGTTACTTACATTAGACAAGGGGCTTTCCACCGCTTGAATGCTGGCATTCCCCTGGTCTGAGAGCGAGAATGTGGCACGAAATGAGTATATACAGCTGCGATTAAATACCTAGGGGAGTTCTGAGCTGTGGTGCTGGGAAGTGCAGATACCATACTGGGTATAATGAAGTGGCCTTATAATCTGTGGTGAAAAAGCTGAAAAGCTGGAGCCACAGCCTTTGGAAGGAGAAAAATCAAACTCAAAGTCCGTATTTAAAATAAATAAAAAATAAATCACACAACTCTTATTCCATTTCCCAACTTCATGTGAGATCTGACAGCTTCACGCCTGGCTCCAATGGTCCACTTTACCTTTTACCCCAAATTGGCTGGCCAGGGTTTTACTCCATGGCAAACTAGCAAAAGAGAGTAAGCATAGGGCTGTCAAGCCTGTCTAGCTTTGTATTTTACCATGGTTTTACTTGCTGTCCTTGAAACTACTGTGCATACATTGCATCATGCGTCTGTTTTCCATGTCTTTTTTCTGTGGGTTTAGAGTGGTATGGGATTAACTTTAAAGGAAGGCTGGATTCATATCTCACATTCCTATGCATGCTTCTGTCGGGTCCAGTCAGTCTTTAATTTGCTTGACAGTAAATGTTGGCTGTTATATTTTCCCCTTAAGTTCTTGAGAGCAGCTGTCTACACCTTCTTAGCATCTCAGAAGTCTTGTGTCTTCATGTGGAGGCATCTTGCTTGAACATTTGCAGTTGTGGTATTTCATGAGAAATTTCACCTGTGCTTTGTCTATCTTGACGAGAAATACTACTTGGTCTAGTGGAAGGTGTACTTGCTGGTGGCAGGGGGTTGGAACTAGATGATCTTCAAGGTCCCTTCCAACACAAACCCTTCTATGATTCTATGAAATATATGGTACAGTCTGAATCTTTAGCTGTACTGAAAGACAGCATCATGGTATCATTACATATTGTATCTTTTGGATGAGCGTTACAGGGCGGTGTGGGTGGATGGAGTGAGAAGCAAGTTCTCCCACTAGCCTACTGTTCCTCAGGGTGCTCCCAAACACCAGCACACTGGCCTTACTCCTCCATCAGTGCTCTCTGATGCTGTTTGCTTTTCTTCCTCTCACACTCTCGCCCACATGCTCAGACCGCCTTTGTTTCCCTAGGAAGGACTGAGTGCAGCTGGTGGCAGCCACTGGTGATGGGCAGGGAGCCTGCAGAGGTGGCCCACCGACCTGCAGGCGCAGGACAGTGCAGAGGAAAGTTAAGTGTGTGTTATTCAGGGCAGCAGAGTTGTGCCCAGGACTGGTGGTGTGAACAGTGCAATAAAAAGCATAGCACCTCATAATGTCTTGTTGAAATCACGTTATCACGGTGGGTTGTTATTTAACATGCTGTGTATAGGGCTGTGCTTTCTTGTGACTTGTATATATAAGACCTATCAGGGTAGCCTGTTCTAATTCCACTGAACCCATATTGTATTTATCCATGCATTACTTTGTCATCTTCCTAAAGCTTAGCAAACTGTTGAGGCGAAACTAGCAATTGTCTTAATTGGCCATATTATGCTTTCCTCATTGTTTTGTGTAGGCAGTACATTTTCTTGTCTCCCAGGGAGATGGTACCAAACCCTGGTGCAAGTTTGTCTTTAATTCTAGCAATCAGATCTGCAGTTCATCATGACAGGTCTTCCAGAGTGCTTGGTAGGAGTCCAAATTAGTCCTCCTGATTTGTGTTCTGCTTCCGTTTAGTTTTGGTATCTTTGGCCTCTCTATCTGGGCTTAACTTCTGACACATTTCACTTTATGCTGGTGTTTCTTGATCTGAGACAGTAGTTTCCTCTGCTGAGCCTTTTTTCCTGTCCCTTGAAATCTCTCTGCTTATTCTACTTTTCATTCTTTATTAGGTAATTCATCTTGCTGTGTCTGGAAACCTTCTTATGAATTCTCTTGTCACTTCCTTGGGTTCCAAATTCTGCAGATACTCATATTGTAGTTTAAACATGTTCCAGACCTCCCCTGTGCTCACATCCTCTGACTTTTCATTCCTGTTCATCTCACTAATGAGTTCCTGTAGTTTTTGAGATTTGCCTTTTGAAATTGAAAACCTTAATTGCAGATTTACTTGTGTTGCCCTGCCATTTAATCTAAACCAAATCAATCACATTGAATAAATCTAGGATTATTCTTTCACCAACCTTTCTGTAAGATGAGATTTAGTTATCAGCTGCAAGTCTGAAGTCCTGATAGTGCTGGTCAGTGTATGGTGAAAATAACCCATTCAGCTGTGACATCCAGCAAGAGGTAGGAATGATTTGTAGTGATTGTTCTTTGTATTGCAAAATAAATCTTTCAGAATTTTTCAGATAATTTGTTAAACATTAGATATTTAAACCACTGATCCCTCCACACCAAGAAAAATTAGTGTAGTGTTTATTTAGTATATGTTTACATAGTTACCTATGTGGTAATACATCTGAAAAGAGATCAGGTAGGTATCTCTTGATAAGGAATTTCCCTCTCGATGGTGTAATCTCAAAAAGCCTGTGCAGTGGTAAGACAGGGTGGGGGAAAAATGGGGTATGTCAGGAGCATGGCTTTTTTCTGGAACCCTGTAAAAGGTCATGCTGTCATCCTAGCATAGTATTCCCATTACTTTGTTTACCTGTACACCCAGTTTGTCAGGTCTGGTGTTTTTAACGCTCTGCTTGGTTATGCTTCTCTGCCTGATGGTTTGTTGCTTTGAGGTTTTTGTTGTTGTTTTTCCTTGTTATTCCTCCTCTGATTCCTTGCTTTAACTATGCAAGGAAAGGGATGTGACCATAATTTGCAAGCTCTCTCAGGGTTTGTTTAGAACTGAATGGGGAACTAAACACTGGTGTTTTGTAGACTGGGAAGGATGCAAGGGTTAAGTGACCACATGCCAGTAAGTGAACTGATCTGAGCATGAACTGCTTTTTATTTAAAAATAGAAAGTTCAGGATTGCAGGAGTGAGGGTTTAAGGAAATAAGTGCATCTCATTATTGCACAACAAACATGAAGTCCTGTCATTACTTGTAAAAGCCTTCTAGCATCCCTGTGAGGTAGCTAAGCATTACCCACAGGAGGAAGAACCAAGATAAAAGGACTTAACTAAAATCAAGAGAGAAAACCTATTAATACCTTGCAGTTATCTTGTTTCCCAGCTGCCACAGTCATCAGTCAGAGCGTTGTATTCCATAAGTTTGTGAAAGGAACTTTAGCAGTAACTTATGATATTTTTAAAAAACAAATTAATTCGTGATAAAGCTTACAAAATGAAATGACTAGTTCTGGACAATAAACATCTTAAATGTGTTAATGCAAGCAAGCTTGTTCTCACTGATTGAACTTAAAAAACAAGCTGACAATAGCATAATTTGCCTGTACAGCACATTATCTTTGGATGCCATTGTAAATATTAGAATTACCTTGTTTCTGTTTCAGGTGTTAGTGTATTGTGCTTACACCTGTATTAGAATATTCAGTCTAATGCTATGTACTTAGCAGTTGATTCAAAATTTATAAGTATTTAAAAGAACTGTTTAGGAATTCTTTTCAGATCATCCCAGTAAGTAGCCATTGGCATAATGCTTCCCATAATATTGATATAGCTAAAATAAACTGTTTAGCCAACAAATACTTAGTTGATAAATATTCCTTAAATTACTTAGTCTGGTAATCTACTCCAGTTCCATTAGCCATGTGGTTCTGTTATGTGTCAGTGTAATTCGCAGCATTACTTCTTGGAGATAAATTGTCATGGAGTTCCATGAGGGGAGGGGGTGATACCCAGAAAATTGGCTCAATTTTTTCCCCCAAAACCCTGAACAGAAAATCAGATAGAAGGCAAAGGTTTTTTTGCCTTCTGTTCATTGTGCTCTTTTCCTGCTGAAAAATGAATGCTGGGGACTGAGCCACTGTTAACAAGAAGGTAAGTTGTTAGCCATGGTATTATTTTGTGCTATACTTTGCTAATTCTGAACTTGTTGTATTGCACCTATTTTGAACACAAGCTAGTAAACTGAGAAAGCAAACTCAAGCTGCAGAGGGTATTTTAAAAAAGCTTAGGTTCAGAGATCATGAGTTGAAAACTTGGCAGGTCTCTAAAAAAGCTATAAAAATTCCTATATTCTATCCAAGATACACTTATTTTCCTGGGTTACAGAGGTGCTTCAAATGGGAAGTACTGTTTGGGGTTTTTTTTCCTCTTGCTGAGTACAATTTGTTGTATTTTTCTGTTTTTCATGGCAGAGGATAGTACCATTTTCAATAAAACTTACATTGAGAAGGAATGTTCAGGGACAGGTCATTTGCCATGCTGGGGTGGGTTTCTGTCCTGTTCCTTCAGACACTCCCTAGAGCTCCTCTGCTCCTAAAATACACAAGGACAGTAACATGGATAAAGAGGTGGTAGCAAGAGGCTCATTTTCTGGTTTGCAAGTTGGGCATTTGCTTGGGATGTACAAATCCTGGGTTAAATTTTTGAACTCAGTTTTCAGAAGCAAGATGCTAATTTCCTGACCAGTGGAAGCCTTTGCTTTCATTCACAAGACAAGCTTAGGGATTAATAGACTACAGGCTTTGCTGTTGTTCTGCAACTCATCACAGCTTCCATTTTTGCTGTTTTGCAAAATTAAAATGAGATATAGACTAAAAAAACCGCCCAGTTTGTTGTCAGATCTGGGTTTCAGTTCTAGTTTTATCAGCACATGACTGAATGCAAGAACAGTTTTGGAGATTATCAAAATCATACAGCATGCGTAAGATTAATTCGCAGTCTCAAGTGAGTTTGTGGACAGAATTAGTTTTCTGGCATATGTAGTTGCAAGATCCCATAGCTAAATCTTAATTTTAATGGTTAATACACCTAATTAGATGTTAATCTTCTCTCACACAAGGTATTTCTTGTAAGTGGGGAGCTAGCTAGTTGATAATTAATTTTTACATTAATGAAATGAACCTACTGCAGAGCAAAAAATATTTGAAAATTTGGCAGTGTTTTTGAAGAATTGTTTTTTAATTTACTAAATCCTGACTATTAGTGATAATATTTTGTTCTAACACTGAATAAAAAATGTAGAATTAACATGCAGGTGCAAAACCCCAGATGTGTATGTAGCCCACCTTAAGCATCCCTTGTAACAAAATAGTATACCTAATGAAAAAGGGGGGATTGAAGTGGGTTAAGATGACTTTGAATGCATCAGTGAGAATATTTCTTACAGCACTCTGATAACTTCATTGTAGAAAATTAAGAAGGTGAATAATGTCCTGTTGACAACTAGATTTGTAACTGAAAAGCAAGGGGTTATTTTCAGATGAGTGGAAAGACTGAACAGCACTGACTTTGCTGCAAAGGGAAGGAAGGAAGATAATAATAACTGATGTTAAAGATCTCTGGAAGGTTATAAAGCAAGCTGTCCCAGTAGGAAGTTTGTGGGTTAACATTGAGCAGAATTTGGTGATTCAGTGATTACTTGTCATATACACATCATCAGTATCTTTAAGACAACTTCAAGTATTCATATGTCTCATATTCATAGATCTCATTGTTTTTTTTAGTACGTAGACTCCTGTATTAAAGTAGGAACATTATTTCTTAAAATTAGTCTTTTATTGCTGCAGCACTTGCATCCTAATTACTGGGGAAAAGTTTGTGATGCTGTGAAACTTATTTTTTTCTTCTGATCTCTCATTTTTCTTTGAGTGAAAACATTCCTTGCTGTATATGTGCTTTGGTAACATAAATGTAATTATCTGCACTTAACAAAATGGGGGAAAGAGTTTCTCTTCTAAGATAATAATTGAAGTTTTAGTCAAGCAGCAGGAAGGCAAAAATCAGTCTTGTGGTAAGTGCTCACATACTCACACAAAAGAAGTATGTTTCAGTCCAGCCCCAAGTGGGCAGGTATGTCCACGCTGAGTGACCTGTGGTTGGCACTCTTTGCAGAGATCATTAACTCGCATGGACAGTGAGGATGGATTGTTTTTCTCAGAAGAGCTGAGGAAATGTTTGCTAGACAAGCACAGGAGAGCATCTGTGGCTGCTGCTGGAGGAGCAGGCTTCTTTTTTTTGGCACTTTAACCCCAATTTAAGAAAGAATGCAAAAACTCTGTGATGTGAAATACGGTGTCCCTAAGGCCTTCTTCTGCAGTCATCGCTGTCTGAAGAGTCCTGTGGATTTGAGACTCTTTGTGTAACTAAGGGTTGCAGGCACTGTGGCTTGATGACCTCTGAAATGGAATTCTTTTCCTTATGAAATGCTGTACTGCGTACTTATGAAGTGTAAGACTTACTGGGCCATTGCTGAAACAGGAAATTTGATACACTTTCTAGAACTTATCGCTATCTTAATTCCGCACTCTACAATGTATTAAATAAAGCACAGGCATACTGCTAGATGTGTTCCATTACAGTCCATGGAGATACGCATGTTATCTTGTTAGGCATGTTGCTGTACAATACAGATCGATATATTAAAATAATAACATTTTAGACTTAAGCTAATCATATTGCACGTGCAAAAGAAGGAAGCTGCTGCATATGAGAGAATAATCCTTTGCTTAATATAGTAGTTGTCATTAAAAAAAAAGGCAGAAAGTGTTATTTTGGGAGCAGAAAAAGATCTGAGAATTTATAACCCTAAATGCCAAAAGAGAAAAAAAAATAATCCTAAACTTCAGCTTTTGTTTATAGAAGTGGTTAAAGTGGTCTTTACTTTTCGCTCAAAATAAACAGGGCAGGTAGTTTTCTGTTCAATATTTGCTGGATTCACAGTTCAGTAACATACTGAATTTTGGCTTTTTTTTTTTTCTGCTTCCAGTTACTGTGCAATCAGATATTTACTGTGGTGTTTTTGTAAGGTATCTGATGTATTTATTAGTGATTTTGCAATAAGATGCAGGTGTGCACTTACAGGGTTGGCAGATGATGTGAAGGTGGGTGGCATTGCTGACCCTAGAAAGACTTTCCGGTTCTTCCAAGGGTGAGATTATGACCGAGTGGTAGAAATGCAAAAGGATAAAGAGTTACAGGGGATGAGTTTCAAACTTGTCGATTACCTGTGTTGGATAAAAATAAAAGGAAATGGGTTTGTCTACTGGGAAGATGACAGTAAACTGTGAATGTGATTCAGCTGTGAATGATGATTTTAGGTGCAGTAGGCATGCTATTTGCACTAGAGAAAGGAAAGCGTCAATGTTGTTTTAATAGCCCTTGTTAAGATTTCATTTTGAGCATATGGTCACCTGTGTTCATGTAGAGAAATGAAAACAGGAGTGATGCAAATGAGAGTGAGTGGGGTGGTGAAGGGAGCAGAGCTTCTGTCTTGTAAGTGACAGGAAAAGAACAGGGCACATTTATCCTAACAAAATATAAGAAGGGATTTGTTAAGTATTCATAAAAATGATTTCAGAAGGAAATATGAGGCAGGGACAAAAATGACAAAAGTTAAAGCAAAATATATGTATAAATAAATTTCTGTGAATGGATCTCAGGTACATTGGGGCTGGAAATTTGACTCACTTTCTAACTATTTGGGGGATGGAGCTTACAGGGCATGAACTTACAAGGACCTCTTTGGAGGTAGGGAACCTGAACTGGTTTTTTCATTCTCTGCTTTAGGTTTAATAACTCTTGAGGTAAAGGCAGCCCTATTCTGTGACTGAAGTTTTTCAGGTGCTTCTTGCTGTCTGTTAGAGCTTGCAGGGAGGCTGAAATGCTGATCTTGGTGATGCTGAATGGATCCCATGCCTCAAAGTGTCTGGTTGAACTGTGGGAGCTCCTTTTCATCACTGAGTGCATTTCCCTTCCCGTCCCCAAAGCATGAGTTTCTCCATGGTGGAGAAGGCAGGATGTTGGTTGGGTAGTAATGAAAAACCTCAGGTGCCTGGCTGGTGTGTCTTCATCTTTTCATGATGGTGTGTTTTCGTCTTTTCAGCTCACTGCTGGTTGAATAATTTGCCTCAGTCCAAGCAGCATTGCTGAAAAGGAGCGCGAGTATTTCATGGAATCATAGAATGGTTTGCCCTGGAAAGGACCTTAAGATCCTCCAGTTCCAACCCCCTGCCATGAGCAGGGACACCTTCCAATAGATCGGGTTGCTCAAAGCCCCATCCAGCCTGGCCTTGAACACTGCCAGGGATGGATTTGGATGACCTGAGTATTTTCACCATGCAGTTACTCCATTCTTTCATACTTAGATGAGCCATAATGTGCAGGATACTGAGAAACATTTACTGTGTAGCAGAAATGGTTGTCAGGAGTAAACCTTTCAAGTGTTGTGGACTGGCAGCTTATGAAAGAGAACTAGATTTATCTAGTCCAGTTCTGTGGCCATTTGCCTTTTCTGGTGTGAAGATGGCTTCTATGAAGTGCCATTATTTCCTGTGGTTTCACTGACAAAATGAGATGAAGGAAGTGAGGTAGTTTTCTTAATGCTGGTAGTTCTCTGCAAACCTGCCTTTTCCACTGAATTACAGGTGTAGATACTCATTTGAATGTTACAGAGATTTCTGTTAATACTGTCTGCTCTCATAGTAACTGCATACGTAGAAATTGTTATTAATTTGTCAACCCTTATATTAGCAAGTTATTTTGCATTTTCAGCCACTTTTTATAATGATGTATGCATCTTCCAGAGTTTACTGTTGAATTCATGTGAAAGATGCAAAATACATGCATTAAATCGCCAATTTTCCAATAAAATAATAGCATTCCTGAGGGTTGATATGAGTAGTATGTACGTCAGTTACTGTCTGAGCATTTATTTAATTCTACTATTTCATATAGTTTGTAATTTTGTTTTTTAGTTTGTATTTAAAACCTAAAAGTCCCCCTAATGTACTAGTGTGGCACATGGAACTGGAAAAAAAAAGCCTAAATGAATGACGTTTATGCATTTTCCCTTTTCCCTTTCCCTGCCTCAGGAGCTGCTGAAATGGGTTGTGGATTGAACAAACTAGAGAAGCATGATGAAAAACGACCTGGTAACATCTATTCAACTTTGAAGAGGCCCCAGGTAGAAACCAAGATAGATGTTTGCTATGAATATCGATTCCTGGACTTCACGACACTAAATGATAGTAAGTTCACAATATTTTTCTTTACATTTTTTTTCCTATTCAGATGAACACCTTAATAACTCCATAAGGTTTTTGAGTAATAGTTAAGTTTTTAAAATGTCTTTGGTTTCTTTAAGTAAACGTCTTCTCTTTGGTCATAATGCTGATGGGCAGAGATGTGATTGAGAATTTCCTGTATGTTTTTAACTGTAGAGCTATTTATAGATTGTCAGATTTTAGGTTCTTTTAAACTCTTTGCTCTCCCTGCCCCCCTTTTTTTTAAAATTTCGTTACTCTAATTTGGATGTTTGTTTCCTTAATTTGCATTTTATCCAAGTTTCATATGGTAAAAGCAATTCAGGTCTGCCAGGTTATGTACTTTACTGCTCTTTTTCATTCCTCCCCGTCTGCTCCCTCAGGAGTATTTTGGGACATTGAAGTTAGTGTTTTCAGTTTTGCTAACTTATCTTAAATAACTCTTATGTGGTTACAAATACAGATGCACCCATGTGCGTAGAAATGGGAGAGTGGGAGACGCTGAAGGTGTAAAACACCAAAAGGCCGAAGGTCCAGTTTCATGCCAATTTTACCTTAATTTTTTTCTCCTGTCTGAAGTAGTCTTGCTTTAATCCACATGACAATCCACAGATACTCCATTTCTTTCCTTCCTGATTGACATCCAGCATCTCTGCCAGTATTGTTCACACCATCGCCTGTGCCCTCTTTCACTTCAAAATTAGCCTGTTCTACAAGCAATTACTCCTCACACCGTTTGGAAATCTGAAGCTTGAGCAGAAGGCTGAGACCTGCTTCTTGCTATATATATAAAACAACACAGTACCAAAATCTGTTGCAGCTTGTTGGCAGGATGCCAGGTAGAGCCTCTATGCTTTTGCCCTGCAGTGTTCTGCTAGCTCTCTTGATTTTGCAAGTCAGGTCAAAGGAAAAGCCAAAGCAGTATGTCTCTCGCTCTGTGAGACAAAGTGCTGCATGTGGCACCTCTAGTGCAGTTCAGTATGTTCAGCCCAGGGTAATGGGACTTGGTTTTTAAAACTTGCTGCAAGTGAACTTGGATCTGGAACAAGGATGAGGTTTGGAATAGGTGGTTGGACAGGAGCATTTGTAGGCAGTGTGAGAGCTGAGAAATTCTGTCTTTGCAGACTTTGCCTATCTCCCACATTCATGGATTCTTGTGGGTTTTGTTACGCTAATGGGGTGCACTGCAGTTATTGAGAGCACCAGACAAATAGGAGAGGGATTTTTTCATGTTTATGTATTGCAGTTGTTTCTGTGCTTATGTATTTATATTTCAAACTGAACTGTTCATGTCCTTTGATAGTTTGACAACTTTTACTGAGCTGTACTGTGCGTTGTGTCATTAGTGAAAATGAATTAATATTGAGAACACGTTTGTGTGGGCTTTTCTGGGATGCTCATCACTGTTCTATCTGATTGCTTCACAAGCTTTAGCATTCTCCTGATACCTCATGAAGTCTCATCTTTGTTACTGTATGGAGGAAGAATCGGTACAAGTGATAGCAGTGTGACTTGCCTCAGGCACAGAGGATGTCTGGCACAGAGCAGAAAATGAAACCCAGACTTTCCAAGTCTGATTAAATTGATAGGTTTGTTGTAAAGCGTACTTGTACGTTTTTCTTACTCATCAGAGATTGTTTTATTATGGTTTTAGGAGGCATGGTTTTAAAGAGACTATCAGTAGAAGTACTCCTATCAAATGCTCACCAAAGCTATCCAGCTCCCATTGAATTGTGCTTTGGCATGTTCTATCCCCATCACTCCAGTCTCTGAAACATGGCAGTGGACAAGCAAATGAGGAGGGAATGTAGCTGTTGTTCTTGCTCTTTTTTCTTAAGATCACCCCCAACTGTGTGCTCTCAGAATTGCCAGGGCAGCAGCCTGTGGTTATGCAGCTCCCTCCCTATTCATGTTGTTGGCTCATGTTGCACTGTGTAGTGTTATAGCATTACAGATTTTTCTCAATGGTGACAGCATCACTGGTTCATTTATATTTTTGCTCAGAAATAATCTTTGCAGATAACCAGAGTTAATGATGAAAGGTTCACCCATGTCTGTGTGGATTCAGAGGCTTCTGAAAATGAAATGCTCACAGCTGTGTAAAAAGAACATTTGGATTGTGAAGTCTTGTCTTCTGTGAACCTACTTTAGCCCTTTCACTGTGTGTATATATATACTGACATCATTTTTTCCACAGGTTTTCTGCTTCATTAGGCTTTTAGAATAAGCCATGCTAAATTATGAGTGGCTGAGGAGTCTTTTATTACGTCCTTATTCTAGCCCTTATTTAGAACACTACTGAGGCTGGCTCTGAAGACAGGTACTCATTTTTCTGTGGAGTGTTTCCATAACATTTACTGCTCTGATAACTGAATCTCTCACAGGCTGATAACTGTATCTTGATGGTGAGAAGGTTGTGATTATCTCCATGTTACAAGCGGGATCTAATACACAGATTAATGCCAGAAGTTTTCCAAGTCCTTAGCATTTCTTCATGTGTTGAAAGCAGCTGTTGTTAAGTATAAGTTTTCTGCAGCTATGCACAAGGAGATACTGCTACCCTCTCTTGCCTCCTGTCAGCTCTGTGAATTGATTTAACTCATGGATCTGGCAGAAAGCTATGCAGTCTTTTTGTTTGGTTATCTTCTGCCAGATCAGCATCTTGTGGAAGGGTCTGGAGAGTGCTGGAGCTGGTAGAAGTGGTGGGAGTAGACAGTCAGGAAAAGAAAGAGGAACTTCTTTGAGTCAGCTCATACTGTTACAAACTCATTCCCTTAGTATTGCTTTGTTGGAAACACGGGTAAAATAATGTCCTGTTGGTCATTTCTCTATGTTAGCCAGAAACCTTGCTTGCTTCTCTCTTTGGTTATTGTTTAGCTTCTGCCATACACAAATAAAGGAACATAAGGAAATATGCTCCTTTATTATACTTTTAAATTTTTTTCAGACTTGAGCCTTGCTCAGCACTGATGCAGATGTCCAGTGGAAAATAGCGTTTGATCACCTACTAAAATACCGTATTAATAACGCATAGATGCAAAAGGCACAATTAAGGTTGCAAGTGTAAACCTCATTCTGACATTTCCCAGTGTTACAAGATTGACATACTAGTGTCTAGAGAAAGATTTCCCAAGCTTTCACAGAAAGCATACTATGAAGAACCCGTCAGTTTCCGTTGTGTGCCACAACACTGATAATTTGTGTGGCTCTTCAGAATTAAATGGTTAGATTTGCCACTGTCCTTCTTGAGCAAGTGTGATAATTGATAGTGGCAAAAGGTTATCATCCAGTGTAGACTGGCACTTGAGGAAAAAGGAGCATTTTGCTAAAGCATTTCAAAACCTTGAGGAGGGGAGGGTATGCTTGTTTAGAGTTGTTGGCATTGTAATGTCTGCTTATGATCCTTACCTTTCTTACTACTGCAGAGGTGGCCTCTTCCAAGAAATCACTGTCTCTTTAATGTTGTCCCTTGACAGTGTCATCCTGTGATGCTCATTCCTTCACTGAGTCAGGCTCATCCATCTTGATGAGGATTTGTCTGACAGGTTTCTACCCCTAGTCATTTCTTATGCTGCTTGCCTGAGTCCTTCTATCTCAGACACCCACCACTCCCAAAGGTGACATGCAAGGAGTGCAGGGTAATGCCTTGAAGGGGGTGTACACTACCTTTATCTGCTGTTTGAATGTTCTGTCTCTCTTGTTGGCTAATCCTTGCTTCAGAGTTCCTCAGTTGGTTGCCTTCTTGTTGACTTTGAGACCATACTAATGCTAAATGGGAATGATTGAATTTTATAACATTAAAAAAATTGAGGTAAGTCAAAGGTCTGATTAGGTTAATGTTGCAGCAAACCTTTTGCTACAGAGCTGTAAAAGATTAATTATGGCCTTTACTGGAAAAAAACAACCCAAAAGATTGTCTCACCTGCCCCAAAGTAAACTGCTGTTTATTTTGCATCCCTCTCCATATAAATAAAAAGAGCTGAATAATGATCTTATTGTACTTTTTTATAGCCAAGCCTTATTGGAAATTAGAAGTAAATGATGAGCAAACTTGAAGAAATGGTCTGACAAATGGAATAGCCATTTAAAGCAACCGCATTTTCCGCAGTGACTCTGTGGGGCAAGCTGTTTTGTTTCATTGTTTTGTTTGAAAGAGAAGTATTTAAATAATGTGCATTCCTTCCCTCCTCTTATCTGATGGACTGATTTTGGAAAAATTAACTGTCAGTGACAGGACGTACTGAAACTCTCCCTCTTCATCCTTTATTTCTTTACTTCCACCTCTTTTCAGTTATGATGACCTTCTGAGAGAAGCCAGGAATCTGATTGTTATTTATCTCTTCCCTTCTCCTCAGAATAGTGTAGAGTTTCTTGGTATTTAGGGTTTGGTTTTTGTTTGGGTTTTTTTTTTCTTACTGATTTGATTGAATCTTTTTGCTTTGCTTTACATTCCTATAGTAATTCATTGGCCTGATGAGTTACGACAGATTTTGCCCTTGAAAAGAGTTGGCATGAAACATATGCTGGCCATGTGATGAGAGTGAAATGAGGGTATAAATTTTTTTAAATGGGGAAAGGCTATACTCTGAACAAGCCATTTGTGCTATAAAACCACTAAAATCCAGATGTTTTGACTGACAGAATGAAAAATAGCAGGACTTCACATGTCCCAGAGAAGTTCCAAAGTTATAATGTGAATACAAGGGCGTATGGTTTCTATGCTTATTGGCAAGAATCTGTGTCTTTAGCAAAAAGAAAAAAAATCAAACTGAAGAAAATTATTTGAAAAGTTATTAGTTACATTCCAACATTTCCATCCTATTTTTGCTTGAGTGTTGTGTTATAGCCAAAGTGCACATGTTTTACCAGGACAGTACTCCTAGTATTGTAAGCTTACTGCACACATAAAACCTTCTGTTTTGACCCATTTCTATAGACATATGTGTACGTATATATTTATAGGTATGCATATGTGTATAAAATTTGAAAGTTTATCTGTATTTCAAGTTCTGACAAGCTTCTGGATATTACACAATAATGTTTTGGAACCATTTCTACTGCTCAAAAATAATTTGTTACAGTCTTACAACTGCTGTGGCTGGGCTTTTGACTGAATTTCATTGCTGTTTTCTAATACAAAACATGATGTGTTAACTTTTATAAAAGGTATTATATTACGTTCAGTAGTTAAAGAAATATTTCCATATGCACATACTCTGAATTTGGGATTACATTTCTGTTGTATGTAGGCTTAAATGAAGGAAAAACCACCCTGTTTTTTCTCTCAAAGGGGGTAAAGAAGTCGTCTGATAGGAACTTGGAAGCATCATGCACTGGGAAGTGTCTGAGTTAAGGATAGAGAAGGCATTTTTCGTATAGTATATGTATGCATTTTTTTTAATCAGGAAATTCTGTTTGCTACAGAACATATTTGTTGTTGATTTCAGTGATTACTGTCTCTTCCTATTGGTAATTTTTATATTACATTAAGCAGTTATTTGTGCCTGGTTCTGCTTTCTGTTTCTTTTCACCATTCACTTAAAAACCCCAGCATCAAAACCACACAGAACCCTTCCACTTCTCCAAGCAAGTGACTGTACAGCTGAAAAAAGAAACTCTGCATTTGCAGGTGTTATTATTTAAGACTAGTAAAAGCAGTTGTTTCCCCATTGGTGAAGTTATTTAATTTCCTGTTTTCATTACTGCAAGCAAAAGAACATAAATGAAATTAGCATTCCATTTTGTGTTTCAGGTTGACCAGGTCTGTTACCACCATTTTGTCCTCAGGAGTGATGAAATAAAATTAGCACGGCCAGATATTGTTAGGGTATTAATGTCGTGTGATAGCTTGAACCAGACTCTGTATAGATTGTCTACAACAGACTAGAACATTGCTTCAGAACAGATTCGTGTGTAACAGGTTCAGAGCAGGAAGATGATGAGCAGAAGAGGCCAGTGGCTTACTTCTGTGCAGCCTAGGTTCTGCTAATGCTTCCCCTTCATTTAAGCTTTGTCCGTGTGCATATCCCATTCAACTTAGTTTGACTGTATGCACATGATG
Source organism: Psittacus erithacus (assembly GCA_009867235.2). NCBI lineage: Eukaryota > Metazoa > Chordata > Aves > Psittaciformes > Psittacidae > Psittacus > Psittacus erithacus. The sequence continues at coordinate 22,555 of WYDI02011900.1, forward strand.
AAAAGAATCGGCATAAAGAGGTTGCTGGATCTGGGATTCAGTCCTCTCTATTAATGCAGACATGAAGAAATGAATTTTTTTGGCTTCTCTTGGTATTCTGTTTCAAATGAATTACAGTCTGTAGTAATATGTAACCCTTCAGGACTTGCCTCTGGAAGTCACAGCAAAATGGAATGTTCATGCTATAGCAGTTTTTACAAAACTTATTTGTGTGTCTTGGGAAACTTGCAATTTGACATAAAAGGAGCATTCCATATGTTAGTAGTTTAATAAATGCAGTAAATTACATCATAAATGTAATTGCTTTTAAGAATTGTTAGGAAATAATTTGAACTTCTTTACCACGGTTGCCTTTTTAATAAGGCTGCATAACTCAATTAGAATCTGTTAGAAATATTCTGGTTTCCAAATGCAAGCTTTGCTTTCCATAATTACAGTCTCCAGTTCGTATGCTGTATACCCACTGTATGCACACATTCTGTCTTTATATGAATAAGCATATCTTTATCTGTACATCAGTAACGTGTAATACACATAGATATACATTTATATTATTGAGGGGTAGTTCATGAGGACATGAACATTCAGTCTTTTCCATTTTGCTTTATGGCTACACTTAATTGTACTACAACAGAAAGTACAAAGAGCTTTAGATAAAGTCCTGTTATGACTATGACAGAATAGGGAATAGGTCCCAGGAAGTCCAGTGCTCTGGCAGCTAGATCATGGCCTCCAGAGCACCCTTCTCACTGAATCTTCAGCAAGAGCTAGTCAATATCATGAATTAAATTTCCTAGCCATATTGTAACAGTTATATACCTGTGAAAAAGCTGTACTTTTCACAAACCTTCAGATGGAAAAAACTGTAATTTGCTCGCATTGCCTATCTCCTCAAAATTCAACTGAACTGTGGCATTGCTATTTCGTGTTAGAATAGTACATTATAGGCTAGATGAAAGCTTAGACACGACATGCTATGTGTATTAGAAGTCTCAAATATGTTAAAGAGCATGCTATTTTGGGACTGTATTTTCAAACTGTAATTGGAAACATGGTTATGTGGTTTTCTTTTAGGTGCTTTTATGGACTCTCAGCCGCAATACATCTAGTAATGGAATAGCCACTTTTCTCCATGGATTGTACATGTGTAGCTGGGCAATGGGTGCGTGCCAATGAAAAATGGGTTAGGGAAGGAAGGGACGTCTGCAGGATGTTTTCTATGTGTGCATGTTCCACATTGTGAAAAAATACGGCTGCTGCAAAAGTCACGTTTGTGCTAACTTTCCTATTCTGTACCCATTCTTAGACTGAAGAACAGTCTACAGCTACAATGCTCCATTCTTACCATGAAGTCATTTATTGTATCTATTGCGTTAGCTGAAGCTTCTTCTTAATGTAGTTAGTTAATTATTACAAGAGATGCATACTGTACATCACACATACATGAATGTTGTATATCACTCATATCATGGAAAAATAGTTCTGGATCTGTCTGAAAAGAGCTCTGAACTTCCATGTCTTTTTCTCAGGAATTGCTCATGATCCAAGTGGTCCTGTCTTCTTTTGCCTCTGGCTTTCTACATTTTTCTAATCTGCATGTGGTTTTCATTCTTGTGATGCTGTTCAAGAGCCAAGGAGCTGCACTTGGCAGTCTACAAGGCTGATAGACGGGCATTTCTGATGGAAGGATGAGATTCCTTAAGCCACAAGGGCCCGATCCTGTTTCTCAGGAACAAAACTTCTCCTATGTTTAACTGGAACAGGAGATCACACAGTGGCTTGTAACTTTGAGTAATAAATGCCTTATGGTTTTATTATGGCAGAGAAGTGATTTGGAGCCATCTCTGTAGTAATCTGCTTAGTCTTTCCAGTACTTGTTACTACAGTTTCCTTGACATCAGCCAGATAAAAGATGATATATAAAATCTGTGCAATATTTTAATTTTAATGGAGGTCTTAATCATTTACCTTGTTGTCATGGGTTCAGCAGTAGCAGTCATTTTTTCTGCTTCTTAGTGGCTGGTGCAGCACTGTGTTTCTAACTTTCA